>JAQGAX010001432.1:0-11165 GCA_034698105.1 Plectus exinocaudatus | reverse complement strand
AAGGGTGGCGAATCGTCAAAGCGAGTTAGGTTCCGATCCATTTTCAATTTTATATGCATCATGAGCATCATTGTCAAAGTGAGCCCACCTCGTCTCTTCATCAGCGTCATGAATGTGGTCTAACTGCTGATCGTTATATTCCCGTTTCTCAATCAGATTCGAACCAGTGTTAAGAAAGTTGCGTGAACTGCTGCGAGTTGCGTGAACGCTTACTTACAGCACCTACGAGTTTTGCAATATTTACCATGCATTGGAAAGAGAAAATTTGGTTGCGGCCGTGCTTTCCATATGTTGCTTTTTATTCATTAAGGAATCGAGTTAAATTAATTCAGTCAGTTATTTACAAGTAGAGTACAAGTCATTTTTACAGAAACTTGTTGACTCATGCAGAACAATTTGATGCTTGTGTTGATCATGACGTGAGGGGGAATTTGCCATCGCCAGCAAAGTCGTTTAGTTCTTACCGGGGTATTAGAAACTTGATTGGTCACTATTCCCTACTTGTTGATCAAAGGCCTAGTTATTTTTTACTGTCATAAAATTTGCAGCAGACACAAATAGGGTTCGACGAGGATTAGCAGCTTGCCAAGCAAACAACAAAACAACAGCTTTTTATTTTATTCATATTTGTTGCCCGGGTATTTCGGTAATCAGAAAATCAAAAAACGTATCAACCAAAAATTCATTAATAAAGAGGCACTGCAATCGCAAAGTGAGGCAGTCAAATACATTATGGAATTAGTCGGTGAGGTGACATCACTTTTCGATTCGGCCGATGCAGTTCAACCGCTAAAGTAACCGTGTCTTGATCCTGATCCTGATCCTGATTTATGACCGAAGAGGTGTTTTTGAGCCATGTGGCCCGCAAAAGCACCAAGAACTGCACCCAAGAGCGCGCCTTTCACTCCACGACGAGCTAAAATGTGATCACTGGCATACATATCCATGAGGGGAAGGGAGTTAAAAAAATTTCAAGCAGGAATTCGATTTTTGGAAGTAAAATTTGAGTTTCTCAGGCAAAAATTAAAATCAGACACCGGGCTTCGGACGCCCGGTAAAGGTCTGCCTACATTACCTTGCGAATGGACCTGGAACCAGGGGGCCTGGGGTAATGCCCTGTCGGAATTTATTTTGGTAATTTCTTCAATTTGCACCGAAACATTAACACGAAAGTATCGTACCAGCGACCCACTGGCCTCAGACACTGGTTTCTTCTGCTTACAAAGCCTTTAGAATTAGAGTTTTGGTCTTGCTAGCCCCCAACTCGGGTACAATGGATTCTGTTCTTTGCACAGGTAATCTGCAAATAAAGCCGCACCTCGTTGTAAGCCAGGATGAGCCGACACCTTTCCGGCAGCGGGATGTCCGGTCACTAAAACAACCAGATCATTATCATTCATTCTTGTTTGCAGTGTTAATAATAACATTAAATTTCAAATGTGACATTGACAGTGACAATTGCAATCCCAAAAAATTAATATGAACATGACACTGTCGACGATGTCGCATTTAGGTGACATGTCACACAAATGGTGCCTGGTGATATTCTCATGCCCTGTGCCCATTTCTGGTCTTCCCATAGAATATTGACCACAATCATCTTCCCCGTTGTCAATCCTGTATTCATGCCTGATTACATCCAGTGTTTTAAGCTATAAAAGAGTTTAATGAAATATTGACAAACAACCGATGAAGTAATTCTTTGAGCCTTGAAATCCATAAGACATTCTTAATCACCAGCAAAGTGTATGGAAAATTAGAACAGGTACTCGATTAGTCATTCAAGTGCTTACGCAATTCTTCTAAGCTCTTGGGTTGAAAAGTAGAGGGAGTGCCGAGTACCGCCGTGCTGATAAGCATGACACAAACGAAGATGATCAGGTACTTCATAATGATGAGCAGGAGAACAAAAGGAGGTCAATAAATAACAGCCGTAGACAGTGCCGTTCAAACAGATATAAGTGACTTTTATGCTGAGTGATTTACCATTGCATCACAAGTTGATTTGTATCATTATAATGACGTGAATAGTCATTTATCACCGCCAGCAAAATGATATTGGTTCGTGGCGGACATATGAAACTTGATTTGTACCCTACTTCCATTCGATGATCAAAAAATATTTATTGTTTACCTCACTAAAGTTGCAACCAACACAAACAAGGAACCACGCGGCTGAGCAGAGCTCCAAAAAACATCGGTCGGACACTATCGTATACCATTTCATCACCTCCTTCAATCATGTCGATCACACGATCTTCATGGTCGTATTTGTATCGATGACGTTTCTACAAGTAAAACGATGGCCATCGCTATCGATTGCATGTCGAAACTCAGTCTGATAGTCATTTCAGTAATTCAAACGTTGGGCATGTTTAGTGAACCGAGAAAATGAAGCAGTGCTATTGCATTCACGGGTTGGGCCACTAAAACTAGAATATTTAAGGGTCCAAGTATCATAATATGAAGCTTGCAGATAATGTCGTTAAAAGTAGTTTTTGGCTGGGTTTTAGGCATGAACTACTCATGCCTGACGTTCGCATATACCTTGAGAGCGGTAGTATGATGAATCCTCGTCCGTAATTCGGCTTATCTTCATTTGCTTACGCGAATTCTTGTACAGTTTCATGAGTATATTGCTGAACATGAACATCTCTCATACTTTAGCACAGAGATAGCCACGAGGGGGTATGAGGGGGTATATCACCCCCACAGGCACCCAAATCACCCGAATCGAAAAATGGGTTTGTATGGAAATCACCCCCCACAGAGGGTCAGAAAAAAAATTTACACTGGATAGAATGGCACTTTTTTCCGAAAAAGTGACATCATATCACCCCCCCCCAGACAAAAAACCCGTGGCTATCTCTGCTTTAGCACTATGCTACCTTAACTTGACAGTAGAAAATTCGGTTGAAATGGACCTTGTGTGTGGCTTTTTATTTATTGTGCGTAAGTATTTCGAAATGGAAAACAATATTCTAATCAAAAGCGGATTTTCTTAACAGGCTATACAATCGCAAATTGATACAGTCAACTATTATTGAATTAGTTGGTGCGGTGGCTTCACTTTCATTTCGGCCGAAGCAGCTCAACCGTGCTTTTGAGCCATATGTCCCAAAACTGCGCCAGCCAGTCCGCCTATGAGTGCACCTTTTACTCCACGAGCTGAAAAACAATCAATAGCATAAATGTGCTTGAGGGGAAGTGGTACGAGGGGTTACTGGAGGTTAACCATTAAAAATTTAGTAGTAAAGCTTGACATTGTGCCCCAAAATTTGAATTTCCACCTAAAGTCCCTTGCGAACCACCTGGCCTTTCATATTTTAGTCTTATGAACCCCCTTCCCTTACAACCCCGGGTATAGCTATGATCAATGACAGTTGTCCTCTTCGCAATAAACTATCAGAAAGAATCGCACCTTCTCGTACGTCAGGATGAACCGAACTTGATGCAGCAGCGTGTGTGGTCGCTAAAACGAACATCGCATTAGTTTGGGATAAAGTAAATGAAAAACAATATTATAATGAGCATGGAGTGGGGATATAGGGGTGTATTATATCTAAAGCGTGCGATTCGATTATAAATTCTCGGGTGTGGATGGGTAATGAAATGTTTTCGCTAATTTGCGATGAAAAAGATTATATAATTTACGTTGGATAGATATTGGATCCAATGGCCAAAGCACCTTTCCTGAGACTGAAGGTCACCCTCCCTCACTGTCTCGCAATGAGCAATTCGGAAAAGTGCCTAAACAATCGCTCTAATTTCTTACTCTTTTCTTCTGAGCTCTTTGGTTTTTGAGTAGAGGGGGCGCCAAGCACCACCGTGCTGAGCAGCATGGCGCAAAAGACGATGGCCAGATACTTCATAGTGATTCGCAAGAGAACAAAAGGAGATAGATTAGAAACAGCAGTAGACAAGTGCTGCTGAAGCAGTGTGCAAGTGACTTTTATGCAAAGTGGATCACTATTGCATAACAAGTTTAAGCGCATTTTGACAATGACGTGAAGGGGTATTTACCTCGCCAGCGAGGTAATTTTGGTTCCTACCGTTATTCTTAACTTGGTTTGTCCATATTTCCAAGTTTCGCCGATTAAAGAACAGTTTATAATGTCAATACTTTCTAATACCCCCATCAAAAATCTGTGCATTGTTTACCGTCACGAAATTTGCAACAAACACCAACAGGGAGCGAAACGACGCGACGCGCGACATGGGTAAACAACGTTCCAAAAATAAAAACATGGACCAGATACTATCTAGGATCCATTTATAATCTTTGTCAATCATGCCAATTAATCATACTTCCGCCTTAATTAATTCGTATTTGTCATCATGACGTTTTTTCCGGTAAAATGATTGCCACCGACTGACACAAAGCTTGGGACACTTTTTAGCATCTAGGAGGTCGGCATCTGGGCGATCCCCCAGAACAGACACCCCAATTTTTTTCAGTATGAACCTCAATTTTGCTGCCAGTAGGTAGTGGAAACGTTTTGCGACACCCAGAAGTTACTGCCAAAATTGCAGACCCCCTCTGGGGGCCCGCAACTACCCAGGTCTGCTGACACGACATAAGAAACCGAAAAATAGGGACGTAACGTTAATCAGATGGGCGCCTATATCTGATTGACTTCCCCATTTTTCGGGTTTCCGATGCCGTATCAGGAGACCTGGGTAGTTGCGGGGCCCCAGAGGGGGACTGCAATTGCAGTAGAGTATCGTCCTCCAGCGCGGGCCTTTTATGTGTAAATTTTGATATATATTCACGTGCGTCACAATATTTCTCCGGGTTCAAATAATAGTAGTGCTGTACTGCTACTTCTTAGAATGGCATTGATTATTTATCAGGCGCGTAGCCAGGGGGGACGGGGGAATCCCCCGCCCCCAATAACTGTGAAAATTTAGACATTTGTGAACAAAATTTTGAATTTCCCCCAACTTTTGAATTCCTCCGTCTATTTGATTTCCCCTCTCCCAACCTTCGATTTCTGGCTACGCGCCTGTTGTTTATAATTCATGCATGAGCAGGCATTTTTTGATCAAAGTACTGTTCATTATAATATTACAAAGTACATCATTATAGATCGTAATTTGTTTATTATTATAGAACGTAGATAAAATTCAAAATTATCATTCATTCGATTGTTCATATCTGCGAAACTGTAGCATGATAATTTTCCTTAGCTTGACAATAACTGCCACAATAATTTGAATAATTTTCCAAAAGTCGAGTCCCAAATAAAAGCTAATCGCTCCACCGAGGGCTCCAGCAAAGTCTCCAGGGGTGAACTCAAATTGCTCTTGAAACTTAGCGTAATGAAAATTAACGAGCTGAAGCATAAGTAGCTCTCTATTCTTTGCTATTCTCCAATTTGAATGACTGTCAATACTCCAACGCTCACACATATCATATGTGCAATTTTCAATCACACAATCATCGTCAAAACCTTTTTCAAAACCTCCGTTAATTTTCAAACAAAATACATAATTGTTTATAGTGCACACGTCGTTGTCAAATGAACTCATCAAATTTGGCCAACTCGTTGGGGTACAGTTGCAAATTTGACGAATCGTTTCAATACGACATTCTGCCATACATTCGTCAATAGTTTTCCTCACGCTACACCGTTGTTTCGTTGCCATCGCACGATAGATTGCAGAAACAATAAACTGTGTTAATGTTGCAACGTCGAAATGTGAGGATACATATTCAGTTCGATTCAATCGGTTTATTAGACCTGTTGCGCTTCCGCCTAATATGTAGAAATATATAGATCGGTGTTCATCGCCCCAGTCAGACCAGTTCCAGAATGCATTTACCAGTGACGTACTATTTGCCGATATGGTAAACACTTGCTTTCGATTTTGAATAGGGTATTGATGAAGGTCAACCTGGTAACATATCTTACTATATCCAATACTCGTAGTTTCACCAAGCGAAATGTTGATTCTTGAATTTTCTTGAGGCTCAGGCCAGCTCCCAGTTTCTTCAGTAATCAGAACTTGTTGTATTTTCAGTGAAAAGAGTTTTGCCATCTACAATCATAGTATCAGTTTTCAGTAATCTTTATGGAAATGCTGATGCATACAGTACTAGTAGCGGCTATTGGCTAAGGGACAAAGTACATACCTGGACAAGGTCGAGTCGTGGGCAACCTATAGTAACGCTACCGTAATCCAAACCGTAATCAATTCAACATTAATTAAAATTTTGCCCACGAGTCGGTTCAAGTGACATAGGAACATTCCGAAACCTCAATTTGTCAAGCGCAAATTTTCGAGAAACCCCGTGCCGAGTGCTGTGCAGTGGGCATTTTTCGGTTCCAACTCGAGTGGTGGGCACGATTTAAACGACATTGCCCAGGTATGACAAATTATGCTTCTGATCCCGATGACGCTAACGGGGCCAGATGCGAAGGTACGATATTTAGACTGTTGCGGGACTCAATAGCATAAAACGTAGTGCAGATTTCAACGTGCGCGACATTCACCGATCATAGTGTATGACATTCCGATGTCATGCACGCCTGATCGTCGAGGTTAATTAGAGACGGTGTGTTTGGACTCGCCGAAACTCCTACTTGCCTCGATGATCAGGATATCGGTATCGATATCGATATCGGAATCTGATAGTATGCCCGTCGGATGTGCCGAAAGCAAGATATTCGTTCTGATGGGCAGTTTGTTATTTCCTTTGAACAAGTCCATTTTGGAAAATGTGCTGCAATTTTGTTTACGATTGCTTTCTCGTTGAGAAAGGGATCCATGTCCGCAGCCCGATCAGTGTTATTCTGATCCGAAAATTTGTATCTGACTCTGATCGTTAGGTACTAAAATTCAAATACATAACTAGTCGGACGTAGTATATCTGACTATCTGAATATCTAACTTTTTTCTGACTGATACTGGTTATAAAAACCAAATCATATTCACAATATACTATTTAACGGTCAGTTTGAATAAAAACTAGTAACCTCAAAGCCAAACGTTTGCCGCAACTCGTCCATTGAAATACCAAGTGCGTTGAGATTGTTTTCCAAAGTTACTACCGCAAATTCTTCGTCCGCGCTTGAATGATAACGTCCATATGGCTCACATGACAAACCAGAATTTTCGTAAATGTCAATCGTGGTCATGTTGCTGAATAGTCCTGATTCGACTTGAAAATACGAATATAAATATATATGAATAATGTGTTTTATGCCTGGCCACTTTTCATTCATTTCCATGGACAAGAATTCGCTCTTCGTGACATTTGTTTCATCAAAATAATTTTGAACGCAGTATTGATAAGTTGTGTTAATATGTTTGGTGTCATCTAACTCTCCAGGAAACAAATCAATGCAAATTGTGGTATTTTGCAAAGTGATATTCTCATTTACAGCTAATTGCATCACAGATATAGTATTCTGATAACGCCGAATTATTGGATATGCCATGGTAATTGTCATGTAACCAAAGAGAACAGCAATAACTGATTTAAAAATAATTTCGCCCCAAAATTTTAACTTTTGAGCCCATAAGTGTTCACTTTCGCCAATTTCTGATATCTTTTCTGGAAGTAATATTCTGATCGCTTTGAATATGCTTCCTTTGCAGTTGTTCCAATAAGTTGATTCTCGAGTAGGAAAAATTTCAATTACTGTTATTCCTGAATTTCCAGGAAATTTTGCTTTAATTTTAATTAGCAAAGAAATCGTTGCTCCGCCGCTCAAGTCTAAGATGTAGCCTATGATATCAAACAAGCTGTAGCCCAAAAATAACCCAATGATTCCACCGACTTCTCCAAGAAATTCTTCAAAAGGGTATCCCAATGCTTCCTCAAGCACTGGATAGTTCGTAGTACGAAAAAACAGAAAAATTTGAGTAAAATTATTGTTGACAGAATTTTCGGCTGCACATGGTTTAATATTTTGACGTTGACAAGATCCTAAACATTGACTGGTGCAAATAATTTCTTCGGCCATTTCTATGTCGTTCAAGCTCGAACAAGTATTGTATCGAGTCAAATTGCAGATATTTGAAATAGTTGGCTGTAATTTAAAATTCTTTCAAATGTTAAAATTTTCTGTCAGTTGTCAACATACCTGTAACCGAGGTCCGAGACCAGAGGCTCTGAGACCATTTAGGGGGAGTACGGCGGTACCTTTGTATCGGGATTTCGGCGCGTATTAAAAAAAACGCTAACGTTTTTTCCAGCGCGGCAGGGAGGATAGGGCGCGGGTCCAGGGGGTCCAGGGAGGTCGTACCGCCGGCCAGAGGGGGGGGGTGACCCCTGGTCCTCCTGTCAATACGCATATTTCGGTACGATTCGGCAACTTGGCGAAATGGGGCAATTTTTTGTGCTTTAAAGGATTTCCTCTCATAGCCGATCGTATCGCTCACTAAAAATGAAATCGCTAATTTCTGATTCACTACGTGGCGTGCACTGCGGAATGAATATTTGTAACGCAATTGGCTGTTGCCGATTACTCGACTCTTCCGACTTGTTTTGTAAGTAACGATCAGTATAAATTAGTAATTAGTAAATTATTAATAAATTACCTTACGAATCAAAAAATTATCAATAAAAATAAAGTTAGAAATGATCGATTTTTCTTCTGAAATGTTGAAAAGATAGATTCTATTTCACTGATTTCACTATAACACTGATTTTAAAACCAATCAAGAATTTCATCGCACCGGAACGAAAGAGAATATTTCGTTCCGATTTTAGTGTCCGTTACAATACTTTTACTTTTACTTTTACGTTACAATACTTGAAAGAGTTTCGTTTTTCTTCCAGAACCGAAATCTAAATTCCTCGAAACAAAAAAGACTAGTTGTCTTAATAACAGATTCAAGGGGCAGAAGTGCCCCTGGGAGCCATTATTTCCCTCCCAGCGTTGTCTCTCCTACGAGCGCAATGCCCCCAGCCTTATTAATATGTTTGCACCTTTATGATACTTGACCAGGTCGTTGGTGAGCAATTGCAAATATTTTCAATCGATTTGATCCGACATTTTGCTTGGCATTCCTCCAAGGATTGCTCATTGCTGCAATGAGCTTGACCATGAAGGTATGGAAGTGCACGATAGACTGTTAATTCTAAGGGAACACGTGATATTCTACCAAAAGAGCTGAAATAAGTGGAATCAACTCTTCCAAGCTGATTTCTACCAATATGAAGTCGATTTAGAAAGTCTAAAACGTAAGGAGGGCGTTCAGAACCTCGTAGTTGCGGTTTTGGTAGAGTATGCTCATTAAAAACAATATGAATTTGATGGAAAGCTTTCATGGGGTATTCATCGAAACGGATTGCGTAGCAAATTTGTTGGTCATTGACAAATGTTGTATGGTTGATGAAAAATTCGGTGTAGTTAGTAACACTTAGACCAACTTGGTGAAGCATAATGCTGTACAATATGGAAATTTCAGTTCCAAATTTTTGCCGCAATTCATCAACTATGACGTCCAGTTCAATCAGTTTTGTCTCTAGAATTTCAAGGGCTAAGTCTAAATCGTTATCCTTTTCCATGATTCCGGTACATTGAAAAGATCTGCCGAATTCGGATGTTTCGCATAATGTTATGTTCATTAAATAAGCGTGGACCACATTCAGCAGGGCATTGTTCCAGATTTTGCTCTCATCGAGAAGCATTTCTTTAGTAATTTCGCTTTCGTCGAAATAGTTTTTTAAATCAACTGAAAGTGTTCTGGTCTCAATTATAGACGTGTCTTCTTTATAATCTAATTCCCCGAAATAAAGTGGCAGACAAAGAGTTGACGCCGGTATTGCCACTGTGTCGTTAAATTTAACGTTTAACGGTGTGAATATATCTTGCTTCTTGAATGAACTGAACATTTCAAGGCAGAACATTACTGAAGCAACTACCAACGAAAGAGATAGAAACGGTCGAATTATGATGACAATTATTTGTTTATAACTTAGCATCTCTTTTATTCCGACAGAGGCAGTTAAATAATTCCACAGAACTATTGCGTTTCTGAAAAAAAATTTAGCAAACACTCGTCTTTTGAATTTTTTAACTTGTTTAGAGGCGAGGGTAAACGCCCCATAGCTGGGCACAGGGGGTTCGGCGGTGTACCCACAATCGCTCATAACAAGAAAACTCTTTCTTGATACAACCAGGTGGCACTGCGGCATTTTTCCGATAAAGAACCGTATCTAGAAGAGAATCAGGGTAGGTCGTCCACATGACCAATATCTGAAAACCGGAGAGGATAACCAGAATTTCCGGCCCAAAACAGGAGGTCGCCCTTACCTGTTTTTCGGCTTCGTAAGAAAGGAGTGGACCCATAAAACTAGACAGTTATTAATAGAAACATATGTACGCTTCCCAGTTAAAAAAATAGCTATCATGTAATGAAAAATAATATGCGAAAACGTACGGCAACTTGGAACTGCTCGCTCTCTTTTGTTTGAATGTTTTCTCCTTCTCCGTGTCGTGGTCATTAGGAATTTGTTTCGTATAAACATTTTCGAATATTTTTATCATAATTGCTGCATACTCTATTGTGTCCAAAAAGTTAAGACCTAACCATAATGCCAGTGCACCTCCCAACACCCCAATGAATGTTGAAAATTCCCACTCGTATTTTTCGATGAATAACGTATAATAGAAATTGGGGACCGTGAAATGAATTTCTGCGGAATGTAGAAGTTCAGTGGATGGAGGCAGACTCCAAGTCGAAAGGAAAAGGTCGTAGTATCCATGCTCGCATAAATCTGCACCACAACGTTTTTCGCAGAAATGTAAGCCATCATCGTTCACTGTTAGATTATTTAAGCATGATACATAATGTTTTAATTTGCACTCTATGCTATTGTTGAAAGTAATCTGAAATAAATAAAAGAAAAGCAAACACTGGGTCCGACCCCCCTACCCCCCCCCAAGCGAGAAAATCTAGAAAAACATTTTCGCCACGTGGTGGCGAAAAATTTTTTGGCGATTTTTTTTGAATTGCCGCGGAAATCCCGACACGAAGGTATCGTACCCCCCCTCCCCCCGAGAAGGTCCAGACCCCCTGGCCTCGGGCACCCGTTACACCTATGAATAGTCCTGTTTATCTAGCACGGCAGAAATCATTTCACTGCCCAAAACTTGACTTGATGTTCAAGAAGCTTACTTTAGAGCATATCCTGAAGCTCCTCATCG
>JAQGAX010001431.1:0-11166 GCA_034698105.1 Plectus exinocaudatus | reverse complement strand
TCTTGCCGGTCGATCATTCATCCGATCACCTTTCAACGATGTTTTGTAAATGTTAATCTCTTTTATTGTCAAAGCCGGTACTTGAATATCAAGTGAATGAAACCAAACAGCAATGAGCTTTTACTTAAACTATCGGCATTTTCCCGAAAAAATCGCCTACACCTTCAATGGTTTCCTTTTCTTTCAGTAAAAGTAGAGGTGTAACGATTCCCGAAATAACGATTCCGATTCTGATTCCGATTCCCAAGATAACGATTCCGGAATCGGAATCGGGTGGAGCCCAATTACCCGGGTTTAACGATTCCGGAATCGGAATCGCTACACCTCTAATTACAACAGTTCCCTTGCGAGAAACAGTTTTGGTATTTGTAGGACTAATGCTCGGCGGAGGAAGCTTTTGCCTCTGTCTGTTTCATATCTGACTCTAGGGAGGGAAATGTTGCAGTCTGAGGGAAAGGCAACCATTAAGGGAGAAGGCGATTTTTAGGAGAGATTCGATACTTCAAGAATATTTCTTAATCAAATTAGTTGCAAATCACGACAAGAATTTATTTGACAGAATGTGCAACGCGTCGATGACGAGAGAATGCGTGTTTTGCTCTGCTTAACTCAAGCGGGGCAGTAGTGAGTAGCACGCTGTTCTTCTCGGAGTCAATCGCATTGCGCTAGTACTAAACAGGAAATCTTTATAAAGACAACTGATTACACCAGGCATCGCAGAATGATAAGAACACACGACACCCACCACCGGAAGTCGGCAGTGGGGCAGATAGGGGGCGGTGTCCGTCTTCTCAGTGTCTGACCATTTGCCTGTAAGAGGGGGACATGAAGAGCACCCACCCACTTGAACTTCCGGTCATTTGCAGGAGGTGAAAAGCAAGCAGACCCGCCGCCTTCAGTTTCCCCTCCACCCACAGACCGGAAGGGCGTGCCTACGTTGAAATAATACATTGTGCATGATTCAGAATAATGACCTTATCATCTTGTGCTGTACGTCACTGAGCGCACCGCAAAACCGCTGCGATAAGAGTGTTCTTTGCGACACTCTAAGCGGGCGAGTTGGGCTAAGTAGGCGTATCAAAACGTTTAGAACAACTCATGCTGTATAACTTTCAGTCTTTCTAATGATACCGGTTTTGAAGCTACCCGTTTCTATATATTTACAGTTGACAGTCCCTGAATCAAATTTGGCATTTCCAACAGAGCTTTCAGATACTTTCCTTGAAAAGTTGCACAGTAGGACAGTTACATTAAAGATTGTATTGATGCAGACTGTTCAAAGAATCAATATTTTGAATTGTTTGTACTGTCTTGACTTGCAAAGCAAAGAATGGTTGATTAACGGTACGCCCAAACATTGCTGAGATAATGAACGCAGAAAGCAATCGTGCACCCTTTGACTACATCGATCGGATAGTACTGACAAATTTTTAGCTTAACGTGAATGGATACAAAAATACCTTAACTTTCAGCACCAATAATCATGTGTTCTGTGGCTGCATCGATCACTTTTTAATCCCTATCGAAGATGATCATGTTCGAGTCAGAGGTCGATACCTTCCATCGACTGAAAGCGTTGCAACCCTCCGGTCTCGTGCAGTATTGGGGGGTTGCGCAGGTTTGTGCAGCTAATGAATATGCTCCGAAATTGACAGTCTGCGTTACTAACATAATCAATTTGAAATGAAACGAAAACTACAGCAGTAGAAACAAACCACCATAAATTGAATAATCTACTGTCAAACAACAAATTCAACTTCTTTTCCTGACGCTCAATGAAAAGGAACTCAAATGCAAATGAAGAAGGGCGGATCGTAAGCTACAATACAACAGGAATCTGGGACGCAGGCACAATTCAATTTCTCCTTATGTCAAACCATTTTGAAAATTGAACAAGTATTGTTGTGCGAGCATTGCTTTTGGAAATCTTTTCTGACATTGCATTATTATTATTTGCAACGTGCTTCAGTAGCGTGAGCCCTTCTTTGTCCAGCACTCGATCAACATTCAACACTCAAGGGGCCTGAAATGTTTTATTTTCGTTTTTATGTCGCTGCTGCCGAACACGGCGTAATCGTTTGATATCAGAAATAAATGCAGACGGAACCAGCAATTCAAACCATCAGTCAACATAATTGCCTAATGCAGTTTCAGTCAGCGGTGCAAAAAATCGATTCATAATCCACACTCATGAAATACGCAGAATAGTGGACCGGTAACATAATCGTGTCCTAAAGTTAGGATATCCTATGACAAATTCCAGAGGATGCATTATCGATTGACTTCGGCAATTCTTAACGCTAAGTAACTGTTATGTTACCCGGCCAGTATTTTAGATCGTTAATACCAGAGATGGAATAAAGTCGGTTGACTTTTTGAATCACTGGTAAATACTATCAATTGCAATGTTAGCATTTTGCTAGAACTTAAGATAATTCGAAGCTGGTGGCTGGTGGTGATACTCGTAAATGACGTTGGTGGAAAATTTTACGTGGACGATTCCGCATCTTGGCGTTCTTAGTTCAACACGTAATCTGTAGAGCCCATTTTACCATTTTATTGACGAAATAGATGACCTTCTGAAGACCATCGCAAATTTACCGTAACTTCACAATCTAAACTGCTATCTCGCCTGCTATAGGTGTCACCGGTCTCAGACAAAGTGCGCAATTGAAAACCGTTCAGTCAATTGATGTTGCTCGAAATTCATTCCATAGAATGTTCATTCAGTGAACGTATAATAGCAGCTTTGCTGAATACGTTTTTGAATCTATTAATACATGACGAGTAACGTTAGTGGACTTTCAATATGCTCTGCTCTGTACTCAACGTAGTTCTTTTGTGCACACAATCCAAAAATCTAGATCAATTTGTGAACTTCTGATGAGAAACTCAGCTCTTCGCGATTCTCTTTCTTATTCGATTCGAGCTTCCTGACTTTCTTTGACCAGCTTTGTTTTTAACGTTGATCTATACCGCAACAATTTTCAATGCTGACCAACTCTTGTATCTTCTTTCTTAACCTTGCAAACGTAAAGCGAATCTCTGCACCAATCCGATCAGACATGACCAACCTCTTTCAGGCGCTACATACCTTGCAATAAACCCCTTCATCCATTGATGTTGCTTTTGCGATGGTTCATTCAACCGATTAATTGTTTTACTTTCTCGGAATGGTATACCATATTTATTCTAAAGTCAGCAGTCTCAAAATAAGCATAGGGAAGCAGGCAATCAAAAAAATATAAACACAATCTTAATATAAGCACTGTATAATATTGTACAAGCACATACAATGTATGCGCATGCGCTCATGCAAAAATATTCTTTGAGCTCTAGCAAACTTTGAAGCCGGATTTTGAATGATAAAAATCGTTCTTGTGGTTGAGAACGAGGCTTAAACAAGGTTCGATATAGCTAGAGGCCAAAAACTGTTGAATATAATGGTAATGTAAGGGATAAGATAGTAGTATAGCAAGTGATCAAAAAATTGACGAATTATATGCTTAAATTAGAATTATAAATATAGTATTTGAATCACGTGCATCACTCAGCAAAAGCAAATTTTGCTTTCTCAACATTCTCAAATTCATACAGTTCATATCATTCAGATACAGTATCTCAACTTGACCCTGTTTAACAGGGAAATGAGAAAAGCATTTTCGTAAAGTTAACGATTTCCTTCCTTGAAATGGTCGTAGCTGTGAAGTTTACTGATATCAGAACTCATATAATGTCGAGTCATCAATATATTCGAAAGATTCTCATAAGATACAGTATCATACAAAAATTAATTATTGATCGTGATACTGATATCATTATCAGGTAATTTAATGATAATGATATCATAAATTTGACTGGTCGAACAAAGAGGTGAGCGTGGGTGTATGTACTGTGCAAGAATAATTACAGAAATAAACATTTGCCGACATAAAATTATGTGCTAAGGATGACGAAAACCAGCTGCTGACAGAATTGTGCTTTTTGTCATCTCCTACACCGTTTTCCGTTATTATTGGGCGCGGATCGATTCTGGAGGGCTAGGCTCCGCGTTCCTACTCCGATGGATATCAGCGGTTTATTTTAAATATTAATACTTATCGTGTTTGCAAATAGCGCTATTGTCAAAAAATAATGGTTGATTCGGAAATAGTGGAACGAGATAGCGAGACGTTAGAAATTGTCCTGGGTTTCTCGAAAATTAGCTCGGGCGTATTTAGGAGAAATAGCATTTTGGGCTTTCACATTAAATCGTAAAATACTTCCGGGTCGGGACTTAAATTTGAGAAGGCATTCAAAAATACGCTCGCGAAAATCCCGGTTACCAACATACAGTCATCGATTGACGACTTGCACTGAGTGAAGGTTGAAGTTCAGTGATCAATTTTAAACCACGAATGTGCGTGCGTTTATTGGGCGCGTTGGTCGTTTGTGCTGAGCGTTGCGATTTGCAAGCATTTTACCTTTTTCCTAATATAAGCGTTAATGCTTTCAGCACTTTATCTTATCGCATTTAATGTCTGCAAACGGTTGGTGGTTGTTTGCGAATTTACCGACTCGGCAAGAGTCGTTCACTATCTTTATTTGATATAGGAGTGGGCGCGTCCACGCGGCCGTGGGTCCGATACCTGGAACGGAAGCTTCGAAGGCACTGTTCAAATGCAATTACATAATTATAACGTCAGATAATTATGACTATACAAAATTGTTAATTACGACTTACATCAGAGTCAAAATCGTAAATAATTATTGACGATTTCAAAAATATCAGTCAGATGGGCAAGGTGAGCAAGTTCAAAAGACTGTGGAGGGGATTGTACGTCTACTGGATTTTTCCTAAAAACCTCTTTTCAAACAAAGATCGCCAAATTTCGGCCTCTCCAGAAAACACTATGCTCCCCATTATCACTGAAAATTTTCTCATTGCCCTCCAATCCATTTTCCAAATCCTATCGGACCCCTTGGGAGTTAAAAAACCACCATGACCCCCACGCCTCACTCTGCTCTGCCTCGTGGGGCATATTTCATAAAACTGTTGTAATTAGAATTTTGGAATGTGTGCGGTGATCAGTGGAGATGTGCACTGAAAAATTCGTCTTCGCAACTGACCAATCGTCATGCTACCTGGAATTGTGCAGGGTGGCGCAGAAAAAAGTCAGGGCTCGTTTTCGAAAGGGGCATACCCCCATAAGGTTGGCCCCGTCCCACACCTCAGCGCCTTTCGAAAACGAGCCCTGACTTTTTTCTGCTCCACCCTGTAATTGCAATTGCAATACTTGTAATTACAGCTGTTTTGTGAAAGGGGCCCGTCCCTGGCATATCTATGCCTTCATGAGAAGTTGTGTAATATAATTTCCGCTGAATCATTGCAATAAAACAAGTTCTGGCGTGTTTAGTGACGTTTTATGATTTTCAGACTGCACGTGGGGCAATAAAAGAATCAGCGATCGTCATCGCTAAGCCGACGCCTTCATACTGCCCGCTTCCCATTACTCTTATCTATTCGCCGATTCGACAGCTCGCGTCTCATGCCCCCCTGCTTAGACTAGTGTTTCTACGGAGCACGAGCAAGTGGGTCAGCTTTTTCCCCGAAAGTGAGCTCTGCGAATCCTCTTTGATTTTTGATGCTTTAATATGTTGCGTGGGGAACCTCCGGTCGCATTTTCCTAACCTCAGATTACAATAGTAGCTCTGATCACAGCAGAAGAGGCATGGCACTTTACAGGAAACCGAGACTGAAATACGTCAAACACCCCTCCTCCCAATAACGCGCTTACCGCGCTGCGAGAAATACGTAGTTGTGTTTAGACAAGATAATTTTCAATCCAAAATGATCTCTGATTTATAATACATATGTAAAGGTTCATAAAAAAATAGCAAAGTTTGTTTGTCCTTCGATTGTATAATGTGCGCAGCTCTATTATTTGTTTTCCTTCTTCTCTCTTTGTGCTCTCCTTTGATTATTGCTCAACAAATATTGTCGGTAGGAAACAGCAGACGTGTGCATGGATACTTTCCCAACGGGCCTCATACCTCTTGACACTTTCGAGTTGGAGCCATACATTCACCAGATGGCGGAAGTTAGGGAGGGGGGTTCGGTGTTTTTCTGAAATTTGAGGGTAGCGCCAAGATATTTTCTTGAATTTCGAGGGGTTCAGATTATTTCACGCAAAATTTAGATGAAAAATTTAAATTCCCCTCATTTTTAGCTGAATTTCTAAGGCACTCAGGTTTTTTCTTGAGTTGAGTGGGTAGTGTCCTCAGAGGTGTAACCGGTATCTAAATTCAGGGAGGTCTGCACCTTCTCGGGGGGGGGGGAGGAGGATACGATTCCTTCTTGTCGGGATTTCGGCGCGAATTCAAAACATTGCCAAAATATTTTTCGTCGCGAAAATGTTTTTTCTAGCTAAGTATGAGAGGGTAGGCCATAGCTCTGACTCCCCGAGACCCCCTGGTTACACCTATGAATGTCCCCCAAAAGTCCTCCGGGTACACATACGCCAACTGGGACCGGGGATATCCCCACCCAACTGATCATATCTCGAACTCAAACCGGCGCACATGTCTGGTAAGCACATTCTCCTGAAGCGGAGAAGAAAAGTAGCCACGTGACTCTAATTTTAGAAAATATTGCAGCGATAGCTTGATCCCGTTATCTCGAATTTCTTTGCCAAGTTTTACGATCGACTGCGCAAACACTAACTACAGTACCAAGAAAACAGCCCAACTTTGAGAAGTAAATGGAACCGCTTCTGATTGACAGCAGCTTTCTGCAGAACTTTCGCAGAAGTCTTCGCGAATACCGCGATGTGCACTTCCTTTGCGACTGTCTCCTTCGTGTTGAGACGCAGCAATCAATTGGAAATGCGAATTCGGATTGTCATTCGCATGAAATATACGCTCACCGCCTTGTGCTGGCAGCCACAAGCAGCTTTTTCGAGGAGATATTTTTGCTGAAAAAGGATCAGAAAGATCCAGTGACAATTGTCAATTTGAAATTTTACAGTCCCAATGCAGTCAACTGTTTCAAAGTCATATTGGACTTTCTTTACAGTGGAGAGCTTCATCTAAGAGACTGTAAACCCAATGATGTAAATATCATTGAGTATTGAAATACTTTAAATAGAAGAAACTTTGGGAAAAGACTCCAACAAAAACTATTTGGGTGTCAAATTATCGAACAAATGTGTTTGAGATGCCAATAAAATTAGGGATTAGCTCATGGTAGTTGAAAATTTGCATATCTGTCGACTGGGGTGGTCCATATTTAGTTCTCAGAAAAAATTGGTGGGTTATAATTGTGCATACCTGATGATCGCAGTACTTTCTTAGGGTCCAAAAAATCACTCTCACGCTGACTTCTCTTATTTAAAACATTACAGTTACCTAACATATTTGCATGAAGTTGTCTATTTCGTATATTGTTTTAGGTTTTCCAAGTGGCCACAGTTTGCCAGATTATGAGACTAGAAGATCAGCTCCGGCCAAAATCCAAAGATCACCTCCAAAGAAGTTCAAGTTTGCTGACGTCCTCATCGTCAGTGTCAAACTCAATAGCATATATGCCAGTTCAGTCAGCCACGGTCAGTATGGCGCCCACCACACCTGCCATCACTCTGCCGACCATTGCTACCAACGAGACTTGCTCCAACATGCTCCATTACAGTGTGTATTAGGTTAATTTACCAATGTGACCACAGGAGAAATGGACATTGTTCTTAGGAATTTGAATTATGATTCAATAGCAAATCAGAACAGAAATGAAACAAATCTTTTTCTCTCTAAGATTGGAGAACCATGGAATCTGTTTATTTGAAGTTGCAAAGAGGAGAGAGCTCAGCAGCCTTTTGGGCTATATTTCAGACTGTATTTGAATTTCAATGAGCATCTATAGAATGAACAATTCTTTGGGTCAAACTTTATTTTCTTGATTGCATTTCTTGTTAATACAATGTCAATAACAATACCTACTTAAGTCGTTCGTTCATTTTTCACAATTCCAGGCTACTATGGTCCCTTACTACCAACGATGACCTACCTGATTCCTCCCTACCCTCACTCTGCGTCTACCTACCTTCCACCAGTTCACAAAGGCCTTCCAACAATGACTAAATTCCCACTCAACTCACCGCTGCCTTTGTCAAACCCAAATAGCCCGATGAATGGACATGAAACAAGGTCGATGGAAGGCTGCGACAGGATGGTGGATCAGCTGCAATTGCAGTTGACGCCGAAGAAGACAATGGCAAAACGGGAGACGAGCGCAACGCCGACGCAGAGGTTATCACCGCCCGATGCGCCCTTTGACAACTTGGGTGATGTCATCATCCCATCTACGGATAAGGAAGGTGAGCAAGCTTGCGTTTGTTGTAATTTGCACAGTAAAGTTTAAACTGGCTTCCAATAATTTAGTTAAGAATGTGTTTTAATACCAGGAATATCAAAAATAGGTTCCCGAGATTTTCTCTGTTGCAGTGTGAACTGTCTTGAGTGCTTTGTAATACTAAAAAGTCTCAGATACTCAAAAGAATCCTGCAAGATGAAGAAGCATGCGTTCGCTGTCCTGTAATATGAGCAGTGTAAGAAAGTGACTCTCTAAGAATCTTGCTAGACGACTGAATAATCGTGCATGCATTGTAACAGGAGAAAATTTGCTGTGATTTTCAGAGAATCATGTAATGTAAGCAATAATAAATTTATTGTAATTCGAACTGAAAGACGCTTTCTATGAAATCTTTTGAGGGGCATACGTCAACATTCATTCATTTTCTACAATACTCCAACCATTTCATCATGCTTATCAGTTTTGCTTTCAATTTCATCAAATAACGCTAATACCAGGGCTGCGTCTTGATAAAGTTGATTCATATATCAGTAAATGACCAAAGTCCTGAGTCTCTGAGTTCCTTTTCTGGTTTTTCTTAAGAAGATAAACAAAAACGAAAAATTTGATGACGCACACAGCGTAACTGTGCATATGGCGTGATGCACATGTTATCAGTTGACCGTCTGCTTTTTCTGCCGAAAAAGAATCGTGAATGTTCGTTGGAAAGAATGTGACAAAGCTGAGAAAAGTCTTCCTCAGAACCATTTCTTGTTCAAATAGTGCGAAAGCATACTTATCAGGTTCATTTGGCACAATGTGCCAAAGGCAGCATGTCAATTTTCTTATCTGCTCTACCAATGCCAAACGTATTTACTTCAAATCGAGTCTAATAACACCAGTGCATCCTGTCACATGAGAAGGCTTTGTCAATGAAATTTCAGTTTACGACCAGCATCGGCTTTCTATGTCGTCATATGACAGAAACATGATGTTGCTCACGTCAGTAAATGTTCTGTGATCAAAGTGAACTGTGAGTGAGCGATTAGCGCTTAGACGAAAGCAAAGAATCTGCGATCGTTTAGCAGTAAAGCAGTAAGAAGACACCGCAAGATTGTAGTTACAGTTGCGGTGACAGCACGAGCGACCGAATAGCATGCATGACAAGCATTTAACTGATACTGATACATGATACAAGAGTAGTTTTCTAGGGAGCAACTCACAAAATTTGTACGCGAAAATGAACAGAATATTTCAGGTTGGTGCCGAAACAAGAAATATATAGAACGTATTCCGAAAGGGTTCATGTGCACCCTTTGCCGGAAAATTTATGGACGCTATAATTCTGTATCATACCATGTGACTATCTACCATCGAAATCCGCCAATCAAATGTGATGAGCTTGACTGTCAGTTCACTACTAGAGAAGCCAGATATATTCACTTTCATAAATACTACAAACACCATATTGCGCTTCCAAAATCTATTGATTTAGGTAATGCCTTTGAAATCATCTTGCGGTTGCAATTAAGTGCAAAAAGGTGCGCCATGGAGTGATCAAAATGGGAACCCCTCACAAGGGATCTTCTGATACAATTTTGATACTCACGGATGTGAGAACATATGTATGAGGGAGACTCTGGGGATACCCGGATCCCCAAACCACCGGAACCACCTGGAAATCTGCCGAAAATTTAAGAAATTTGCATAATCAGGGAAAATTCGAATCTCCACCATTTTGCCTGATTATTTATTTATTTCTCGACTTTGCAAATTCATTCAATTCAAACAGTTGATATCCGTAGTATACAACATAAGAGCAACATGTTACTTAGGCCCTGATTACGCAATTTTTTCTTGCACCCCTAACTTTTGACGCCTATTACAGGTATGAATGTGGGAAGCGAAAATTGTTTCCGCCACAGCATAGCGAAACCAATGAAAAATTTTAAAATTCATACTGTCAATTAGGTTTTTCCCCGCTCTTGACCCAGGCATTCTCCAGCATTCTTTAATATTTTTTACAGGTTCTCGCAAATGTCCGCTCTGTCGGCACGTATCAAAATCGCCAGCAATGTTAGAAAAGCACATCAGACGTCATGTGTCAGACTGCAATAGGGTTGGGGGGATGTACCGATGCCCGCAATGCCCGAAACAGTTAAATTCGCAGGAAGCCATGTGCGATCATATACTGACTCATTCGGGGGACAAGAACTATCCTTGCGATCAATGCAATTACAAGTAAGTGGGAAGCGGCTTTATTGTATAATTATAATGCAAGCGTCTGAGGTGAAAGTGTGGTGAAAGGTAAACATTAGTGGGGTACTCTGTGGATTCTCTTGACACAAATCGAGAAAAAATCTGAACCCCTGAAAATTAGGAAAAATTTGAAAAATTCAGGCAAAATTTCCTATAATCCATATAATTCATAAAATTGGCGAAAATTTCACGACCCCAAACTTCAGGGAAGAAACCTGAACCCCTCCAACTTTAGCTTATAGTGTAAGGCCAGAGGTATAGGCACGATGGGTCGACTAAGGGGCGAACGGGATCGGCTTAGAAAGTGGACCATACCTACTTTTAAAAATTTCGGATCCTAATTGTATTGGCTCCAGATGCAGGCGCGGTCCCCGAACGGCCCCGGACATCTGGGGACTAGGGGGATCCTGTCCAGTTGACGTAGCAAATTATTTCTAGCAAAAAATAATTATTTCTAATTTGTATTTAACATTTTTATTTTTCCTTTGCAGAGGACAAACGGAGAATCTTTTGACGCAGCACGTGCTGTTCAAGCACAGCTCAGTCATGTTCAAGCAAAAGATGCGCTGCAAGATCGACGACTG
>JAQGAX010001430.1:0-11167 GCA_034698105.1 Plectus exinocaudatus | reverse complement strand
GGTAGTTGCCTAGGCTACGCCCAATCCGCGCGCGTTCAGGCGACAGGCGACAGGCGTGTATTGTGTTCCGGGCTTTAATAAGTTCTCTCTCATTGGTTGATAGGAAGCGTTTAGCGACCTGGATGCGCTCGGTCAATAAAAACGCAATGTGCAGCAGTCACCATCCCGGCGACCCAAGCCGTCTCGTTGTTGGAGACCTAACCAACGAAGTCGTGTCATGGTTTCGGGCTAAGCATAATCTGACTAAAGGTAGAACGTTGAATGGACGATTTTAGGAACGCGACAGCGAGATATGAAAACGATGCGATAAGTATACGCTGCAATTATACATACTGTATATTGGCGGGAATATCTAAGAAATGTCTTCAAATTTTAGATGAATATTAATATCACCTGCAGCATTGCTTCCTGGTTTCCGTTACGCTAGCCCAACGTTACCGATCGAGTTTGGATTAGAAAGAGAAGAGAAAGTAGCAATGGCGAATTAAAGGTGTCTGCTCTTCCTGGCTGAAAATTAAAATTAATTAATTAAATAAGATAAAAGTCAGATTATCAACAACTGTTTCTGTTGCTGAAGATGTTCCACTGGATCAGAACCCACCGTCTGGTGATAATCTGCCTAATTACTGTGATTCTGCTCCTCTTATATTGGCCTTATAAGTCCTCTTCCAAATTTCAAGTTAAGCGCATTCCAAAGGTGAGGAAGGAAGCAGCGAATAAAATTTCTGGACAAAACCAAGGTTTGCCAATTTATATTGTTGGAGCTTATTTGATTCGTGCTGACTTCTTGAGAGTTATTTTGGTGACCGACTGCCGAACTACGGTTTCTATTTATGCTTCGTTTTCCGATGGACGTAGCACTGTTAAAGTTCAATCGAAGAATCTCACTGCAATCAACGACGGCTGTCCATACAAGTACAGTCCTCCATGTGTCTTTGACGGAATGTACGCTGAATTCGAATTCCTCTCAAAATTGATCGGAGATGAGGTGTCTCTCGACATTGAAACTGAGTATATCACATCATCAGTTAAGGTTATGGTACAGCAGTCGGTACCTTCAAGTCAGCGCCCTCATCGGTTGGCCGTTTGTCTCGCGGCATTGTTTTATTATGCGGACACAGTTCAGCTAATTGAATTTATTGAAAATTGGCTGTTTGCTGGCGCAACCAAATTCTTCGTTTATTGGCAGGCTATTACGCCGGCCGTACAAAAAGTTCTTAACTTTTACAAGGTGAGTCAAATAGGTATCGTTAAATTATCGATAAGTGGCATATGAACACTCTACTAAATTTTAATATTTGGAATTCATTTCATAGACATTTGCATTTTTTGGAAATAGAGACGCAAAAAAAACAAAATATAATTATGGAATTGAAATTTATTCTACTATGTTGCATTGATTTGACACAATTGTTAAAACCTGATATAAAAAATTGAATTCATTGATAATTTGATTTAGGAGAGTGGAGTTGATATCGAACTAGTTGCCTGGCCACATCTCTACAATGAATCCGCTGACCTTCTCTTTTACTACACGGGTCAAGTAGTGAGTATCAATGACTGCTTGCATAAAGCCCGAAGTCAGGCAGAATTCGCAGCCACTGTTGACTTGGACGAGCTCATCGTCATATCGAATGGTACTAATCTGCTCGCATTGCTCAATACTTCAGAACCAAATTCGGTTGGATGGAGAATCAGTAGAGGCCACGCTCATTACGAGAACGAGCCAACTTATGCGACCGACCCGAGATTACTTTCGTTCGCTCCACTGAGTGAAATTCACAATGATAATCCCAGTTCGGCCATGGATAAACTTATTTTAAGGCCGCAAAACGTCCGTCGTAGCTTTGTTCACTGGGTTAATGAACGAGAACCTTCTACAGTCACGGACAGTGGTAAAGTAATAACCGCTTTTTCTCTTTTGTAGTACGGCCTACTGCCCCCTTTTCAGAACCCCTGTCAAATACAGCCCCCTTTTTAAAATAGACTCCTTCTTAAGGCAGTTCGAAACATTGGAGCCCCCGGGGCTCTATTCGATTGTTCACGGTATCTTAAAAGCAATGATACAGTATCAAATGACCACTTTTGGAAAAGAAGGATAATTTTGTAAGCATTTTGCAGGTATTTCTTCCGCACAAGCGACTCTGATTCATTTGCGATCAATTCCGGAAAAAGTTGATCAGAAGAACTATGCATTCAGTAAGGTGTTGGACAAGACCGCGCAAAACATGACTGAAAACTGGCGACGACGGTTAAATTCCACCCCGAAACGTTACCGAAGTGTGGAGATTACTCGTGGAATTGCTGGAATAGCTCAGTCAATGGAGACATGCTTGATTAATCTGAAGAGGAAAATGTATTCAACTTGTTTCACTGCCAGTCATTGTGTTCCGCTGGTGACCAGTAATGCGACTACTGTCGTAAACTGGCAGTATCCAGAAAAAGCATGGATCGAAATTTGAATGATTACTCTTTGATACACCGTTCTGTATAAAATTCAAATAATTTGCGATACAGAGAAACCTGATAAAACAGAACGTGCAGACATCGTAAGAACTCTCTTATATACGGTTTGCGTGTTGTAGTATAGTAAAAGGAAAAAGGGAATGACAATATTTCTTATGTCAGTTTTTACAGTCAGTTGTGACGTCTTGCAAATTAGTCGTGACATTACAACTGACCAATCACCCAACTTGCCGCAGCTGTATTCACAACAGTTGTGATCAAAACAATCTGAATCAAATTCAGATGTTTGCGCAAATCACTCACAGCGTCAGGTCTTGCTGATCAGCAATATGATAGGCTCAAAATTACTGCCAAATGTTAAGCAACACTAACTTCGTGATGAGTAATTCTTGCAGCTGTAAGACATTGAACAATACATGTAGCAGATATGGGGAAGAGCAGCCACTGCCACAGGAAATGGGAGTAACATTTTCCCCTGCCGAATAAATGGCGTCACATTAGCCTCCATCTCCTGCGACTGGGGCAGAGATATAATGGGGATATTTTCAGAGGCATTGTGGTGCAGGAATTTGAACTATTTTTAATATGGCCTGCCCAGACCTGGGCACCCAAATTTTTTTGGGGGTACAAACTACAGGAAATTTTGATAATTAGCCGTCGATATTGATTTTCTGGGGGTACATGATTTCTGGGGGTACGGACCCGAGTGGGGGGTACGTACCCCCCCCGTACCCCCCGTACCCCCCCCCCCCACGCCCATGTCTGGGCCTGCCGTTACCTCAGTGAAAGATTTTTATTTTACCCTCAGAGATTAACAATTTGCTTACAGATTGAGCATGCTCAACTAGAACATCAGGTGACATAATGCGCTCATGCTTATAAATGACGCCATTTGCAGATGTTAGGCCTTAAGCATTGGCGTCATGCGATTATATTACCTTTCAACCTGTGTTTTATTTATTGTATTATCTTTGAGCCGTTTTATTATGTATTTTACTACCTATGACAATGCAGCAAACGCCTTTTACTCAGGCAATACTTTTACCCGGTATAAACGATGCTATAAAGGCTGAAGTTCTTCTGCAAAAGCAGGCGTCGTCAAGCAAAGCGCACAACATCATGCTGAACACTATACTTATAGTGTTTTTGATTGTGAACTCCTTCATTCTCGTTGAACTACAATGCCCTCCACATTGCCCTCCCCCTACTTGCCCAGACAAGTTCATCCTTCATCTGCCTAGTCAAACGTGCTTTGGAGTGTTCGGAACCAAATCGGATGGAGTCGCTCCAAGATCTTGGACGCAGGCGGAGCAGTATTGCAACAGATGGGCTGGAGGTCACCTTGCATCGTTTCACTCTAATGACCAAGTACAATTTCTATTCGGTAAGTGTACTTCATTGGGGGTTCAGGAAAAAATTTGCATAATCAGGGTCAAAATGACCACAATCAGGCAAAAAAGCTTGGGACTTCCAAATTTTTACAATTTTTGCCTGATTATGCAGATTTTGGAAAATTTCGGCTGATTTCCATAGGGGGTTCAAGTTTTCATCTCTGATTGGGGACTAAGGTACCCCCAAGGTAATCACTTATATGTTTAGCCAAAATTGTGTACTTCCCGTTTGCCTTCACAAAAAATTCTGCAACCTCCCCAGACTTTTGGCCAAGATTATAGAACCCTTTGGGGGAAGTTCCGTAACCCATTCGCAACTTCCCACTCCCCAGATCTGTTTCCCATGCCAACTTCAGTGCATACCTGTAACCGAGGTCCGAGGCCAGGAAGGGTCTGGACTTCTCGGGGGAGGGGGTAAGCCAGGGGGTTGGACCCCTGGCCGGAGGGGGTGACCCTATGGTTATTGGTATGCTTCAGTGTACAAGCACAACTGCATCGTATTCAGGGCTGGAAAGTCTATTCTCTATGACGATCGTCAATCCTGATGGACCAGCACACATCGGACTGGCCTATAGTTCTACCTCTGGTTGGTTCTGGCAAGATGGCACGCATATAGATTACATGAAATGGTGGTATGGATACAAAGATCAAAATGCAGACGGACTCCCCACCGGAAGGGCTGGGTACTTGCTGACGAAGGGCGGCAAGACGGGCTACATGTGGGCTCACGATGGTACAGATGCATTCCCTTTTATTTGTACGGCTTATGCTGTGGATGAAGGCAGATGATGTTGCGTATAAAAGTCGACATTCATACTTTGAAATTTGAATACCGCATTTGTTGCAACAATATAGCATGCTGCGCTATTTTTGATCAATAATGATATCTAATTGTACGACCCTCTCGCGGTCGATTGAAAAATAGTGTGACAGGTCGTATTATTTGAATAAATACGGTATTAAAGACTTCCTATACGAAGATACACTCAAATAACGCATAATTTCATTAGTTACGCGTTTGAGGTTTGAATGCCGCACTATTAGAGACAGCCCAGAGGGAAACGTGGGGTTATGGAGGTTACATAGCCCACCCAAGGGATAAATAAAAATTTGCACATTCAGTTGAGGGCTACCAAACACATTGGCATTTGTAGTTGCGTGAAATTTTTTGTGACTTTTTTCAAAGGCTTTCTTACTTTTCAATTTCAGTATGCAGTAATATGGTGACTCAAGATGCAATACAGTTGATCACCGGTGTACCTGGAAAGTGACGAATTCAGAAATGTGGGAATAACCTTATAAAATCATGATCTGTTTCAACTTTGCACCTTTATTGCAAAGCTAAAAATCCGAGGCAAAGTGCAAATCAATATAAAACCAGCTAATGTTACGCCAAAGATTCCGTTGATAAGAATACGTCATGCGACGTCCAACTGCTTGATTGTGGTTAAAGATGAGCTTAAACGCTTTTGCACTTTGAACATTGAACAATGAAAACGAAAGTAAAATGCATCCCTCACTGTTTACTGGCGTCCAAACCGACTTACACCGGAAATGGATTTCAGTCCCGTGTCATATCTTCATCGCGATCCCACTTTGTTTGTGTCGAATACAGTACAGTCAGGCCTGTAAGAGGTGTCCGAGGTATGGGAATCTGCATCGCTCGATGGGAAGGGGGTTGCCGGTGCGGTGCCTTCGGCGCAGCGCGAATTAAAAAAAAGCCAAGAAATTAGGTGGGGGATGACTCCCAGACCCCCTGATTACAGGTCTGAATACGGCAAGTACAATGCACAACAAATATGAGCACCTCATGTGGTTTTGCATCCATTTGAGGAATTGTTATCAGTTATACTGCAAGAGGCTGCTTACTATTTATCTGACTACAATTTCCGTCCACAGGGAAAATAATCAAGACTTGACGAACAGAGACACGATGCCAGCCTCCAATGTCGAGCTCAACGATTGTTCAGATATCAGAACGCCACCAGGCGACAGCGCCTCCTGCGACCATTTCTGCAACGGAACATGTCCTCAAAGAAAAAAATTAGAAGTTCCCATTACAGTTTATAGTTCCAACTATAAATTCCCATTAAACAATTTATAGATAGATTGAACATTTCTAGAAATAAGTGAAATCGTATGTGCTCATCAATAAATGACGCCACATGCCCATGTCATGCCTTTAGGATTATCATCATGCGATTATATCACCTTTGAACCTTAACGCTGTTTATTCTATTACTTTGAATAACTTTGACCGGATGGATAATCTCTTTTATTATCTGGGATGTTGTGGCAAACGCCCTTTATTCAAACATCAGCTGGTATAATTGGTAAAATATAAAGAGTCACGTTCTTCCATGGAACGCTAGCGACGTCAGGTTCGCCTGGCTAACCAACCATGTCGAACATTTTGCTGAAAGCGTTTTTGATTGTCAATTCCTTCATCGCGGTTGAACTATTTTGTGTGAAAAATCAAAATTGCCCGCCCCCTACATGCCCAGGGGATTACAGCATTTTCTCACCTTCATCGACATGCTTCAAAGTTTATGGAACTAAATCGGACGGAATTGCACCAAAATCTTGGGCGCAAGCCGAAGAATATTGCAATAGAATGAGCGGCGGCCATCTTGCATCGTTCCACTCTGAAGCGGAAGTTCAATTTGCACTTGGTAAGTGTACTATCCTTTTCACCCTAACGAGACCGGTGAATACCGTAGGCATGAAAATGGAACGAAAATGTTACGATATCCACGCAATGCATATTCAATGAACAAAAACCATTGCAAATCATACGAGTACTAGCATGTGGGCATGCAAATTATTGATTGATTGGTGCGTACGCTTCAAAATTTACGCGCCAGACCCCCAACTTGTACCCCCCAGGAGCCAACCGGTGCCCAGGTCTGAACTTTGTTCTGTTTAGGACTGGTTCGTACTTACGAAATGACGGCCATTGGCAAAGATGCATCCGCACATATCGGATTGGCCTTTAGCTCTTCGTCGGGTTGGTTCTGGCAAGATGGATCGGAACATTCGCAATTGGATTACTTGAAATGGTGGTATGGGTTCAAAGATCAAAATGAAGATGGGCTTCCCACGGGGACCGCTGGGTACTTGATGACGAAAGGCGGCAAGACGGGCTACATGTGGGCTAGCGTCGGCACTAATGCATTGCCCTTTATTTGCAAGACTTTTGCTGTGAGTGAAGGCCGATAATGTTGTGAGCAAAATATTAGCGTTCAAACTTGGAATGCCACATTTTTTGTAACATGGCATGCTACATTATTTTTCGATCATCTGAAAATGTGGGTAAACTGTGAATAAATCTGAACTCATTTGAACTCTTTGCAATAAATGTATCAAGAAAATAGCACAGCAGAAATGAAAACGTTTTCTTTGACGTACTTATGCACAATTAACGCCGAATTTATCCAGTATGGTGATGAGTTGGAGATTAGGCAACTGGCTTTAAAATTTGTCAGCTTGTTGCACGCTTAAATAAGCATGTCACTGGATTCTTGGCTGGTGACGTCACTACGTTAAGGATAGGCATTCTGTAAAACTCCAAGATGCTTTACTAGTTAGCGTTGCCGATGAGTTATTCACTGGATCATTAATTCATATGCTAAACGATTAAACGTAATATAATCTAATGTTTATGTTATGTAACAATGTTATAAATATGAACAGTGTTATAAATAATGTTATAAATATAATATTATGTAACAACAGGCCCGTATATTATGTTTACGTTGAAAATGTACATACCCATGCCGTCATATATCCATTCCAAAAAGTGACATAATTTGCTCATGCCATTTCTGCAGCATTGCCTTCATGCGCTGCTATTATCTCTGAGCGACAAAGATCGTTGTAGCCGTTCTGTAAACGCCCTTTACTCAAACAACAGCTGGTGTAATTGGTATCGTATACTGTAAAGGCTTACGTTCTACCAGTGAACGTTGGCGTTCAACCGTTCAGAGGAAACACTTACCAATCATGTCGAACATTTTGCTGAAAGCGTTTTTGATTGTCAATTCTTTCATCGTCGTTGAACTAACTTGTCCCCCAAATTGCCCTCCCCCTTCTTGCCCAAGTGGTTTCGACCTTTTCCCAAAGTCTGAAACATGCTTAAAAGTATTCGGAACTAAACGGATGGAGTTGCGCAAAGATCTTGGTCACAAGCCGAAGAGTACTGCAACAGATTCGATGAAGGCCATCTTGCGTCGTTTCATTCTGAAGAAGAAGTTCAATTTGCACTCGGTAAGTGTAGAGTACTTCACATTCAAACGAGACTGGCGAATATCGTATGCAAAAGCATGAATTAAAATCACGTTTTCGGGTAATGTGGAATGAGATTGCTGTGGCGTCCGTGAGAACGCAAGAAATGTTCAAAAACTGAACAATTGCAAATCACGCATTAACTGGCGAGCATTCTTCCTGTGGGCCTGCAGTTTATTGATTTATTTGTCCACACGCTTCCAAAATTGTGCGCCAGCCTCGTTTGGATGTAGACGGCGGTATTCATCCTTATCGATGCCGGATTAAGGGATCTGAGGGACACTGAAGCACTGAAGTATTCAAACGTAAGCAATATTGAATATCGCCCGTTGAACCCGCTCGTTCTCGCTCACTCGAAGTTAAAAGTTACGAAGTTAGAAGCAAAATTCCATCACGTTTAGGGCTTGTTCGTACTTACGACATGACCGCAAACGGCAAAGATGCACTCGCGCACATTGGATTGGCCTATAGCCCATCGTCAAATTGGTTCTGGCAAGATGGGACGCACATGGATTACTTGAAATGGTGGCACGGGTTTAAAGATCAAAACGATGAAGGGCTTCCCTCCGGATCTGCTGGATACTTGATGACGAAGGGGGGCAAGACGGGCTACATGTGGGCTAGCGGTAGTACAAATGCATTGCCCTTCATTTGTACGGCATCTCCTGTAAGCGAAGGCTGATCATATTGATGCTTTGCATACCGCTTTGTTGTAAGTTGTAATAGTACCGCATACCGCACTATTTTTCTGCCACCTAAGAATGAAGAAATTCGAACTCTTTTAACTTTCCCAATAAATGTGTCAAGAAAATTGCAAAGTGAAAGGTGAAACGGCTTCTGAACCGTTGATGCGCAACATATACAGTAATGCATAATTGTGCTGGTCAGGAGATGTGTTAGAGAATTTGCAGTGGAAATTTGTTCTGAGAAACTCAGGGAATAGTCTGACAAAAGTCATAAATAGTTTCAACTTTGCACTATATTCCATAATTCTGCACGCAAGAGAATCTGTGAAGCGACGTAAAATCAGCTAATATTGCGGCGTAATATTCCACAGAAAAGAATACGTCGTGCGACTTCCAACATAATATTGTACAATCCTAAACGTCACGAGCAATTTCGACGTAAAAATGCGCTCTTTAGCCATCCATCAGTTCAAACATCTGGTTGACTCCTCGTTCTTTCTCCCGCCTGCTCTTTCAGCCTAGCTTGAAGCCTGTTTATGTTAACTATTTTCTATAGCTGACATAGGCATCGGTTTGGGCATGGGCTGTGGCGGGCCAATTGGGGGTATACCCAACCCTCAGACCCTTAGATTGTTGGTATGCATATGCCTGATAACGAGAAGCACGTGTAGCCTTCAACAAGCATCACTACAAGGTTAGACAAGTCATAAACACAGTCCGAAACATGCACACACAGGAAACTCTGAAATTAATAAATGAGATGCAGTATATGATGAACGAGGGGACCAAAACCATTGAAATCGACAAACCGTCCACCCGCTGGTGAAGCAATTTCGATTAAATTTATCGAGTTATTTTCGGAAAGTGAATAATAAACGATCAATCGTAAGTTAAACAGTTATTAATGCTTCTATGCTGAAACTTTGGCTTAAATCCTCAATTCCAACGCGTTCGACGGACAGCTCTGCTATGAGCGCTCTATTGCTCATCGTTCCGCACTGGTTTATGGTTTCTTTATGCTGAGCAAACGCCAGTCTCTGCCATGTTGTCTCCGCTATGAGTCATCAAGTCAACGTCATTGCATTGTACTCGACAGTCTTACGAAATAATCTGTTCCGTGTGGTGGTTCACTATTGCACCGGCATTCTAAAAGAAGCAGGTAAGTTCAAGGCTGTTAATTCCGGCCGTGCTATCAAAAATGAACACTGTCTTAGTTTGACCGTATACTTACGCAAGTAAAGCGGCCTTGTGCAAACTGACTTAGGAGAGAGATTTGATCAACTCTGTAGGAAGTTCTGAGTTATATAAAAAGCGACTAACAGGGAAATTTCGGAAAAATTTCAATTTTGAGCTGCATGCCTATCTCTGGGCTTGGTCACGTGAACCACGAAATCGAATAGTACCAAATTTTGTGCCAAAAGGAATCCCATATAGGAGGGGTCTCCGTTTCATTAGAATCTACTATGCTAATAAGCCCTCTCATTTTTTACTGAAGGTGTCAAAAAGTAACGATGACGGAGCTGCCGCAATTCCTCTTCCCAGCTTTGAACTGCGATGTTGGGGTTAATCTCCTCAACCCAAAAAAATAATTGGCGAAAATCCAAATTTTAATATCAAAATTAAAAATTTCCCGCCAATATTCAAAATTTTCGAATTCACAATGTCCGATACTGTTACATGTACTGTATCACTGAACTATGTGTGTAAGCGTTATAGCATCATGCAAGTAATCGTCAAGACTCTAACTGACCGAACTTTCTCCCTCGATATCATGCCGTCGGAAACACTAAAAGCTGTCAAGGAAAAGATCAGACTATTCCTTTGGATCAACAACGTCTCCTCTGTCCCGGTAGGGGTCTTGATGATTGCAGAACCGTGTCTGATTACGGAATCACGGAGGGTTCTACCCTCTATCTTGTGATTCGTTCAAGAGAACTACCTGATGGCACATTTGAAGACCCGTGGCATAAATACGATACAGTCATTACGAAAGCCGATTAAAAGTTGTTTATAACGATCAGATATTGTCGTGAGATTGAAGGTTATACCTGGATTATACCCGTATTAATATTCAGGCACTTGACTATGTTTTTTGCGATGACTACGATCATTTTGAGAAAAAATGACTACGCTAAAAATCGGCAAAAATACTACGCTAATGTGCCTGAATTTCCCTTTCTCAAAAAATTAACTCTGTACCGTCGATGCGCCTAATTCGGGCCAGTGCCTAATTCGGGCCACTTTGGCTTTAAAGTGCTGCTTCTCGCCGACAAGTAAACCGTTGCTAGTAAATTTTTTTTTTGATCGAAAGGCAATGTTACGATCTATCAAACGACGTCG
>JAQGAX010001429.1:0-11169 GCA_034698105.1 Plectus exinocaudatus | reverse complement strand
ATTTAGTTGAATTTGGTTGGAAGGTAAAAAAGTTATAAGCAAACATAACCCCGAACACTTAAGTGGGACACCCTGTACATAGCGAAAATGTTTTTCCCGGCTGAGGGGGTAGGATAGAACTCCATAGGACGTCGTGCGCCCCAAGGTGATTATACAAACCAATTTACGGTGTTGGTTTTTAAAACATTATTGCCTCGTGCTTTCACAATGTATTGTATAATAACCGCTCTTCTCTGCTATTCCTACCTGAAGCGTCCCAAATTGTCATCTTTTGCCGATAAGCGAAATGTTCTCAAATTCGAACATAAGCGCAGCGTCAGGAAAGCAACGTCCGAATTTGACCACCAGCGGCCATATATTACATTAATCTCTTTGATTAGTAATGCGTAGTGCATAACCAAAATGATTGGAAATGGCGCCATTTTCACGGTGATTTGTTCAATTTTTGTAAGACCAGCCATCACAGCAGCATCAGTGAACATTTCCTTCAAATCGTGGCTCATGAAGAGTAGAACTAGCTTGCTGATTTGTTTGACGCGAGTGAAGATGAAGAATAAAATCATTTGCAAGCGCATTCTGTCTTCTTTCTGTCGCAGTCCCATATTATCTTGCATTTTGTCTTCCCACTAAAGCGACTATGCAATTTAGTGTATCCAGTATTGAAATTCAGCAGTCCCGTGCTGCCTGCTCAACAGACGTGGGCACGGATTTGGGTCTGAGGGGTGTATAATTTCAAAATTTTTGTTTCTGGAGGGTGTATATACGCGCTCAGCAGGCGATATTTTTAGGGTGGTCAAAGTGTCACCGTCGGCTCTTGCTCACCACCGTAAGCATAACTTTGCAAACGATTCTATTTAAAAGATAGCCTAGCATCTAACTTAGAGAATGATACCAAAATTTTTGGGCAAAACAGGTAGACTCATTATGAAACTTACAAAAAACAAAATGCTTCGTCTTAAGTTTCATAACGGTTCTACCCGTTTTTACCCAAAAAATTTGGTATAATTCTCTAAGTTAGACGCTAGGCTGTCTTTTAAAATAATTCGTTTGCAAAGTTATGCTTACGGTGCCGATCAAGAGGCGATCAAACACCGTCGGTGACTTTTTGATCACCCTGTATACGCCCCCATATCATAGGTGTAACCGGGGGTCCAGGGGGGTCGGACCCCCCGACCCCCCCCCCAAGAAGAAAATCCAGAAAAAAAGTTTGGCGATTTTTTTGAATTACCGCGGAAATCCCGACACGAAGGTATCGTACCACCCCCGATAATGAGATAATCTTGTTTACTCAAACCTTTAGCGAGAAAATATGCGGACTGGTCAATATTATGGATGACAATAAATTAACTATAAGCAATGTTTACTTACATTAATGTTTACTTACATTAAGTATGTGCACAATGTTTGAAAAGTTAGAATCTGAAAGCTCAAAGTGAAATTGATCTTTTTTGGGGGAGGTATTATTTTTCGGTCTTTCCAAGACGATTTTCAATTTAGTCATTCCCATCGGACGATCGTCGTGATACGTCGCGCCCAGTTGCAATTGAATCGCTGACTTCCCATGAAAATATTTAACAGCTTCAGCAAATTGTCGGCTAACCAATAATAGTTTGATATCGTCGCAAAACGAATGGTTTAAAAATGAAATACATTTTTCAATCACCAGATTGTCCAGTCGAACTTTATTACGGGCATTTTTTTTCAATTTTTGTTTGAGGGAATTGAAGTATTTGAGCATTTTTAATATTTAAGCAGCATTTCTCAATGACAGTTGTTCGTCAAAGAAATAAGTCAATATTTTTAATCTTTTACTACTGGTCGTGACTCACTCACTGTCGCATAGTCCGAACCTATTTCATGAAATTATTTTAATTACAGTACAATACAACTGTTGTAATCACGACTGCGGGAAGTGTGGTAATAGGTTATTTTTCTGTTATTTTCAATTACGTTTTCCGGCGTTCTCACCAATCACCGCGCTTGCCACAATTATATTTAAAGCAGGTCTAATTAATACAGTTCATGAAATAGGGAGTCTGACGGCGCTGTGGCCGAGTGGTCTAAGAGCCTCGGCCCTCAGCTACAAGGTCGGGGTGTTCGACCCCCAGCAGCGTCGTCTCCGGTGTCAGGCCTGCGACAGCCGACCGAGGAGCACGTGTCGCATTATGAGGGTCGGAAAACCCGAAAAAGCTGACCCCACGACATAGCAGGAATAAACAGCTTCAGAAAGTTATGAAACAGGGAGTCTGCCATCTGTGAATCACAACAGTTTGTAGCAGCCGAACGACACTGACGCAGCGCAGATGCAGGGCGGAGGATTAACTGCGTCTTCTCTGCGAATATAAGTAGCAAAATAAAAGCAGAAATCGATAATCTGTCCTGACAAAGAGATCTTGTTTATAATCAGAGGCAAGCGCAACTACAGACTGTGCACGTCACGATATGGATATTGATATTGAGCAATGGGATGATTGGATATTCACACCAATGCGGTATAGTCCAGACGTGGGCTCTGGGGGGATGTCCCCCCTTGGAGGCTCCATCCCCGAGGGGGTCGAAGTTTATGGGGGGATGAGAATTTTTTAACGTAGAAGGGGGGAGTACAGTGTTTTTGGTTGGCTGGAATTTGACGACCTTTTTTTTTTTAGGTCGCTAACCATATGTAGCGAAAAAAATTTTTGACGTCCATCCACCTCTGGTATAGTCTGCCATACCAAGAGCTCATATAGCGAGATAACGAAGCGACGTCAAAGTTAACCCAGATTAAGGACCGTATTTAGCATTTCCTTTAAGCCACGTATCACGATTCGATCAATCACCTTTGCCGCCGCCATTGACTTGATTTTTCATGATTCAGTATCAGTATCGCACGATATATTATTGGGGTCTTCCTTGAAACGATGCCATGAAATGCCCAATGCAAGCGCGATCTATTGTGGGACGCGACGACCTCATGAGATGCATATTAAAAAAACTCACCTTAAATTTTAGGCGTCTTCAGATGCCTTCATTTCGAAACAAATTGTCTTCGTCATGAAGAGATTATCGATTACTTTCGCAGTGAGGGCTCTGTTATTCTAAATCATCCTCCGTTCTTGCTGTGCTGCATTGATTTCGTTGGGCTCTTACAAAATGTTGGTACTTACTGATGGCAGAGTATGCGACGTTGAGTCAATCACGCATCAGTTGAACCGATAACAAAGAATGTTGGTCGCATGATAAGAATATTGCTGTCCAGATATTTTCATTTGTCACTTTTCAAAATTTTCAGGGATCGTACAAACCGATCGTAAACCTTGCCCTCGATTCACTTTGTACACCTTTGTATTGAATCGTTGGCGACATCACTAAATTGCCACATTGTGTTATGTTTGTTTTTTTGTGGAACTGACTGCTTGCAAGAACTAGATTGTCAATGAACAAATAAATCAACTGTTGTTTAGCTTATTCGCAAACCGTTCTTGCAGTTTTATGACGTCGTCTGCCACCTTCTATCACAATCATATATGTACGTGGGGCAGTCTAGGGGTAGGTTGGCTCCCCAACCCGAGAAGAAACCTGTGACCCCCCCTAGAAATCGGCCAAAAATCAAACAATATTGCATAATCGGACAAATTTTTTCAAAGTTTTAATTCTCGCCAAAAAATGTTGCTTGATTATGATAATTTTTGACCCTGATTGTGCAAATTTTCCTTGGTCCCTCACCTGTTCCATTTATGATCACAACTGATCTTTGTATATCAGATATTCTTTATGCGCGCACACGCAAAAAATCACTAATGTACGACGTAACATGATGTTAAACAAATAGTCTTTATTGACAAGTGATCATGTGCTATGACGGAGAAAAGGGTCTATTAGTTGTTAATTGCTGCTCAAACGTTGTACGTGCGAGCAAGAATAATTGACAAACGCTTCTGATTTCTCATTTGTACTTGTAATATATAGCTGGTCGCACACAAAAATTGCTAGATACTAACGACTTCACCGCAAGTTGACGCAGCAGTGGTCTGTTTCGCAATTGACATTGTGGTGCCAGAAACGGATGAGTGGGAAGTAGGGAAATCCATTTCATTTCGTACCTTTTTACGTGAAATTTACAATATCTGGGGAGAATTTTCGCCCCTTCTCCCGAGCGCTGCCCCTGGTGGGGGTTAAACAGCGATACACTATAGCTTTATAGCGTACAGTGCGCCATCCCGTGTTGAGGGCCCAACTCTGTTCCATTTCATATCTATTGTGGTGCGACCTGTGTTCCATCCCAAACGGAAATGCTTCGAGCTTCGTTCTTTGATAAACAATCAGTCAAAAAAACATTTTTTGATTTTGCAGAACGAATGTCTGTCTCGGTCTGTCACCTGCATAAAAGTTTCAATTCTTAATTAGTTTTCTATCCATTAATTAGCCTGTCTAACCATCTTCCTCTTGAAACGTCAGTGTAGTGACCATACGCTAAGAATAAGAGCCCCTAAACCTCGGTTACAGGTATGCAAGCTTGTTCTGTGGCCGAGCAATGTGACTGATTGAAGAACAAAACCGATTTGAAATAAGTGGAATCGAACCAGGAACCTTCGGAATCTCGCGCCACTGTTCAACCTCTGAGCTATCAACCTGGTGAAATGCTGCAGAGCGATTACCGGATAATTTTCTCGCTTCTGTTGTTCTGTGGTATGTCAGTTAGTCGTCATCACACCATGTTATCAGACATTTTAAAAGGCAGTCATAATAGTGCAAATCGCAAAATGCGAAATTATATTCAGAGTAACTTATGGCGGGAAAATATTGCAATATATTGTACAATGTTTCTGTTGTAGCGCCGGCTTATCCAGTCAGGTCTGGACCAGCCGACCTGTAGGGTTTTTACCCGCTAGGGGTTTTTGCGTGCGCGTCCATTATCCGCCGATGAATGGGCACGGCTCTCGCGTTGAGATAACAGAGACCGTGCTGGGTTCTACGTTACCCGACCGGACTGACCGGCGGGGCGTTACCGTTGCTCTTGTACTCCCGTTGAACAGTAAAGCGATTTTCGCGCTAATGGTCAGAGCCAATCCACAACGACCTGATCCACTCAGGCTACAACAGTTTCTGTTGTACACTGATGTACTGAGGTAAGCTCCTATCTTAGTACACCAAATTATATCATATTTTCAGACAAATGATATAGTGGTTCGCTTAAAAACTTTGAACTGAATGCGCATAACTGATTGACTAATTTAAGATTTGACCCAAATGATCATTTTATTCGCTTCAAAGTAATCCATTCCTTTTTCAAGAACAATTTCATTTCTCCGTCACTTGTTCGGAGCATGCCGTGAAAAAAGCCATCTTCGATGGATATGATAATCAGCTCCGCCCAGTGAAAAATCAGTCGACAATAACTCATATTAATGTTCACACTGAGATCTACAGTATTCTTTCCATCGTAAGTCAAACTTTAGCAGAATACCTGGGGAAGTTACAGACCTGGGCACCGGTTTGCGGCGGGGTACGTGCCGCCCCCAGATTCGAGGTCCGTTTTATCTAGTGTATATTTTTTTTCAGCACCCAATAATATCTAGTGTATGTTTTTTTGGCGACCTTTTTTTTTGGTCGCCAAGTACTAAAATAGTGAAAATCGGAGGTCTAGTGACACTATGAACCCTGCGCCTATGATCAGGATAGCACCGCAGGCGAAAAATTTTGTGACTTTTAGTGCCGCAGGCAAATTTTAGCGTTATTTTTAGCGCCGCAGGCGAAAAACTGGCATATTTTCTTCGATGAACGATGAAATTCTGATGGTCAGGAATAATCATGTACTCCTCCTTACCTTCGTAAAAAGTTCTGTACCCCCCCCCCCCCAGAATCCGATGACCAAAGATACAAAACCCGGGCTGGGGGGGAGGTACGTACCCCTCCCCCCCGTACCCCCACGCCCAGATCTACTGTATGGCGGACTTGAGGCCAGCAGTTCTGAGGTAGAGAGCTGAGGGACCACATGAATCTTTTTAAAAAAAAGAGATAGTGTAGAGAAAAATAACTTGACTCTTTTAGACAAATAAAAATAGTTAGATTCCGAAGAGCAACTTTATTTTTTTAAATTTGGCTTCATTTTCACAGAATTAATGTTTAATGTTTGTATTTGCGCAGTGCCTGGTCGTGAACTTGATCTGCTACATATCGCTCCATGGCCCGATTAATCCTCCAACACGCAATAGCTGCATCAAATACTGTATAGCTTACCGGAATTTCTCGAAAAAATGCCCTGTGGGGGCTTTTTATCAAGGGGACGTATTTTCTAGAAACTTCGGAAATATTTACAGGAAGAGCAGGATGAAACAATCGAGCTTGTAACATGGTCGATGTTGGAGTGAAAGGACGAATTTCTCAGCTGGGACGCAACACAATTCGATAATTGCGAAAGTATACAAACGCTGGCAAGCAATGTGTGGCTGCCCGATTATGTTTTCTACAACACGTAAGTCCGGTTCCTTTATATTATGATATAAAATGGATTAAAAGAAAATTTAAGTGACGTTACACCCCTCGATCATACCTGTAACAAGGGGTCTAGGGGTTTGACCCCCTGGTCTCCCCCCCCCCCCCCGAGAAGGTCCTGACTCCCCTCGGACACCCGTTACAGGTGTGCCCTCGGTCATCGATTCGCACCCATTTTTGTCCATTTGTACGATGTTATGGCATGAACATGTTTTCTTGTCGGATTTTAAAAAATGTGCCTACGTCATATCTCTCAGTTTGCCTGAATCAGGTTACGGTGTTTACTTTTTAGACTCGATGATAATCCAATTGTTCCCGATGAACTACTTTACGTGATGATCTACAGCAACGGAACTATCATACTGTCTCTGGCTCTAATTACAACGCTGCGCTGCCCTATGGATATTACGGAATTTCCCTTCGATACTCAAACGTGCGAGATAATTGGAGCCATGTGGATGTACCATAGTGATCGTGTACTGCTTCATTTAAAGAGCGATCGTCCGAACGAGACAAATGTACAAACGGGAACTATAAGCCTCAGCGTCGTCACGGTACGGTATCGTACAGTATTCATTTAATTAACCGTACCGGCTGTAAATGTACTGTACTGTCGGGAGTACTGTCGAACATCATACCGTCAATTACCGCACGGCTGATACTGTGAAAGCACAAATATTAAACGATATTTTAAATAATACACGAGGGTTCAAATTGTTCGAAAATCGTTCTACTTTCCGCGAATAGTAAGCACTGCCTTTCGAAGGCTGTGATTTGAAGAATGCCGATCAATGTTTATCTTTTCATATAAATCTTGCCAGCACATCTTGATGTGACACAAAATAAGTCACTAAATATGTTTTATGTCATTCGGTCACCGCCAAGCGACTTAGCCTCATGCAGTTTGCTAAAATATGAAAAAAGATTTCAAGAATTTCACGAAATAAACTAAAAACGAAAAGATTTGAAGACAATAATAACGCTCATTGCAATTGCAATTTCGTTTACGACAGTCATTTTTACCTATTTACTCTTCACAGGGAAATTCAGAATTTGATACTATTTCATATACTGGCGAAGAAATGAACAATACGGATGGTATCGATATATTTTCCGAACTCCGTTACTCTCTGGTCTTGAAACGATATCCGCAGTACTATATCTTGGTATTATTACTTCCATCGTTTCTCCTGACAACATTGTGCATCATTGGCATCTTCACACCTAATTCGAGTGAAGGCGGCAGAGGCGAAAAGATGACTTTGGGTCTCACGACGCTCCTGTCAATGGCGGTTATTTTGAATATTGCCGCTGACACAATGCCAAAAAGCTCAAAGGGTCTGCCGCTGCTGGGTAGGGAATTTTTTCCTTATTCCTATCTAGCGCTGCTTGATTAATTTAGCAAATTAATCAGTAGCAGCGGCGCGGAGAAATAAATGCTCGTTGCTTGGAAGTTATTTCCATTCGCGGATGAATGCGGCAGCGCTATGCCTATCAAACAACGCACATCATACTGTGAACTGAGGGATAACGTCACTGTTTTGCAGTGGCGGTCCGCTTCTGGGGTCTATTTCATAAAACTGTTGAGAGTTGCGAATTGAGAAATGAGTTTGCTTTATCACGTGAAGAATTGAGACTCAGTTGGATTTCTTCACCTGAGGCTCAATTCTTCACGTGCTAAAAGCAAACTTCATTCTCAATTCTCTGCTCTCAACAGTTTTATGAAATAAACTCCTGATGGATCGGCATCGATATCATCACTCCTCTATGCTGATATAGTGGGCAAATGCTCGCTTTTCTCGCCGACTCTTTCAACAGTTTTGCGCCTTATATGAAATGGAAACGGCCCTCCTTGTGACGTCTTGCACCGTCCCGCCCCGCTGACTTGGTCAGCGCAAATCAATACATACTTTCATATCCCCCTATATACCGCTCTTCTTAAGTCGTTTGCTGTTTCTAGCTAAAGTTTTATTAAAGCATTATTTTTCAGGTTATTATATTTTGTACGAAATAGGAATATGTTCTTTGTCAACCGTTTTATCGACAGTCATAATTTTTGTTCACGAGCGAGCAAATACTGAAAGTTGGGATGCGCCAATGATTATTCAGTGGATTGCCTCCATCCCGTCTCCGTGTGAATGCATAAGACTCGCTATGCTTTCTGGCAAACAAACAACAATTTCCAACAATTTTGACGGAACATCCACATCTAAGAAGAATCTCATACGGAACGGTCAAGTGATAATCAAGGATTCCAATGCAAATTCTGGGTTGAACAGCACGATGAAAGACGATGAAATACTTGCATGCTTACAGCAAATAATTTCGAAAATGGATGAACATTTAAAGAATCTGAAAAACAAAGTAGAAACGATTGACGTGTGGACCTTAGCGCTGCACAAACTTGATTTATTTTTGCTTATTTCTCTTCTCGTTGCGAATTGCGTTGTGACTATCTTACTCCTGTTTTGAATGAATATTATTTTTCTTATTACACGCATCGCATGCATATCTTCTTGACTTTCATTGAAACATCTAATGACACAACAAAAATGATGTCATGGCTGATTTGTTTAAATTGCAGTAAGTGCCGAAATGATTGGCTAATTAGTGCGATTGTCATTGAACAGACGTCTCCTCCCAGGTTCAAGTACTGTTTTATAGCATGAAATAGTCTTAGTTCAAAGGTGTACGTCCCTGTCGATCAGGTCGCGGTGAGGAAGTTCGCAAAGCTCCGGTCACTTTTTGGTAAAGTTTCAGGGGTCTTAAAAGCGGTTAGAGACGGAACCCCGCCCCCAATTCGCTTTTGTATTGAATTCGGAGCGGCAACGTTACATAACGCGTTGCTTTGTTCGTGCATATGTTTGTCGACTGACAGCTTACAAGAACTAGATTGTCAATCCAACCAATCCAACAATTTTGACGGAACGTTCGCATCTGAGGAGAATCTGATACGGAATGGTCCAGTGAAAGACAAGGATTCTTATGTGAATTCTTCATTGAATAGCGCTCTAGAAGGCGATGAAATACTCACACGCTTACAGAAAATAATTTTACTAATGGAAGAACATTTAAAGAGTTTAAAATACAAAGAAGAAAAGATTGATGTTTGGACCATAGCGCTGCACAAATTTGATTTCTTTTTACTTGTTTCCCTTCTCATTGCAAATTGCGTTTTGACTGTCTCCGTTCTGTTTTGAATTAATATTATTTTCCTTCTTTAACGTATCACACGCATAATACCCTGAAGCCAAACAACATGATTATTTGTAATCAAATGTACAAATGTGATTCAGAGGAGCCTGTCTGTCGCAAAGCATGAGGTAGAAGCGTTTATCAGACTTGGTAGGCGTCTATGACAAACATGTTGACGGGAAAATTCAAATTTAGTGGAACTGTTGCAGCGTGGTCACACGGTGCGCCAGTTTGACAAAGTTTCGAGTTGCTTTCGACATTTCCTGCTGATTAATGTTACGCAAACAGATTTGATAATGCTGGCGCCAATAGAGTGATAACTGAACGAGAATAAAAAGGGGTTTATTTTGACGAGCGCCACTGTCCCGTCGGTTATTCCCATATTTGGTAAAAATTGTCCTTTGACAGTTGCTTCTGCAAGGTATAAAACTTGCAATATTTACTTTTTATTTAGGATATGTACCCCAAGGGATCTGATGTAACTGACGTTCGCTAAATCTTTATTATTGTTACCTTCTTAGGCTTCATTGTAGCTAAATTTATCTGTATCATCGCCGTTCTGAAGGGACCTTCCCTCTCCCGGAGCTCTGAGCGGTTTACACCTACCGTATGTTACTCGGCTCGTGTAAATTTCACTAGCCTATCAATTTGATTTATCAAATTTTAGTTAAGTCGACAAAGCTGCTCGTCGAAATGCATTTTTATCAGCCGCGACTGTGCTTGGTTCACGTCTTTATCCTCTTGCAATGTAAGATGATAATAACTGCCGTCTTCAATAACAATATTTGGGACATGAAGTTTAAAGAAAAAAACAGGGGAAGCGGGAATCAGAAAAACTTGGGCTCCTGAAAATCAAGACCAATCCACCAATTGAGTTTAAAGTTTCCTTCCTGTTCACCTATCAAGAATTTTATTTTTATTGCCCCGTTTCGAAAGCAATATTTGCTTTTTCGTCGATTTCTGGTGAATGCGCCGTCACTGGCAAAAGAACAGTGAACAAAAGCCACTGATACTGTTTCAGGCACGGTGATCGTTGAAATGGCTCTTGTCGACATCTACCGTTCATACCTGCCCAATCGCGATCATTTCTACACCACTGATCTTGTCGAAAGCCATAAGGCCGAAAAACTGGGCTACAATTACGAAGGTAAGTAAGTGTTAAGCGCTATCTGTCCGTTCTCTCCCTATTCATTTCTCCATGCACCGAGGCGGATTTACAGAGTGCCCCAAAGTTCAGAGACTTTTGATGTAATTTTGCAACCGCATTATCAAATCACTTGAATTTTGAATCTACATCAATCAAATTACCTACAGACAACACAGCATGATATGTACATATTATACATTGGGTGATTATTTTTTGAAGACTGGAAACGTGTCCTCAGTTCACTAATTATCAGAAAAATATATCGATATTCATAATCTGCTTCAGGTATTACTGGAAAAATACTTGATTCTAAAATCGAAACATTGAGTTGTTTGAAGTCCTTAACGATGCTC
>JAQGAX010001428.1:0-11170 GCA_034698105.1 Plectus exinocaudatus | reverse complement strand
TCTTGTACTATGCTTTAACACGTAACTGAACCCGGATATAAGAGCACCCGCATATAAGAGCCACTTTTCGGTGTCCCGAGCCTGCTCTTATATCTGGGTTCGACTGTATTCAAATCTCAGCTGTACTGCAGCTAAATTCTCGTTCCCATTTCGTGTGTAAAGAATCAGATGACATCATCAAAGGCGATGTCTAATGCGTATACTTAAAAAACCAGGAAGTGAAAAACAATTTGCGATGAACTATAAAACGATGTCTTAGAATATATTCCTTTTTGCGAATCAGCTAGGTTTCCTTCAACAAATGTTTTGAAGGTTGAAGTAACGTGTGCTCAAGATGTCAGAGGTACAAGGTAACCCAGCTAATATTCGTATGGAGTATTTCAAAAGCGTGTAACCGTATAATTAGGGCATCATTTACACTTCAGGGTTACTGTAACAATGATCTCAAATAGTAACAGCAAATATTGTTATTCACTCAATCTATCGCCATCGTTTTGAATGAATTTCTGTTTGGATACAGAATTAGCACAGCTGCTTCATTAACAGTAGAATCTATAATTATAGTTTCAGGAATGATTCCTTCTTGGATTCAAGCAGCAGTCCGGATTGGGTGACCTCTAAACTGCCGAATTCTTATAAGGCGCTTCGACCACCCTTGTGATTACAGGAATAATGTCACTGGATTTAGTTTTCTCTCTCAATTGCTATATAGCTGCATCTGTAGCGCTCTTTCTAAACGGGATCGTACTTTGGCTGGTAACGTGGCGAAGTCCAACAACTGTAAACGTCGAATTTCGATGGTTTTTTGCAAATCGCGCAATTACGAATATTTTTGCTGCCATTTTGAGCGCCGTCTTGCAAATTCAATTGAGAATATTTGACAAGCGCTTGGTTGTTGTGGCTTTAGGTCCGGCTTCAAATTTTGGAAGCGGCACAACTTACGGTTTATGGGCCTTTTACATGACACTAACTGAATATTTAACTATGACGTCTGCGCTTTTGTTCATGTATCGCTACAATCTGATTGTCCATTGGCATTCAATCAATAATTTTACTTCCAGAAAAAATAAACTACTGGCCATCTTCTTTATTTTTCTCGTGTGCTCGATCAGCTCCTTTCTCAATGTTAAATGCTATCTCGAAGGACAAGTTGTAGTTGGACATTGGAACACGTCGATGAAAGGATTTGGCGAAGAAATCGCCAATGATAAAATTAATAACAGTGACAGCAAAAATATTGTTCTCAGTCCTACTCTTATAGCTTCAGCTGTAGTTGGAACAGGCTGCATACAAGCGTCTTACGTCATAATTTTCCTTTGCCGACGAAGAATCGTTCTGAATTATATTAGTAGCCGAGAAACAATGTCAGAAGCTACTCGTCAAGCTTACGCTATTCTAATGAAACTCGTAACTTTCCAAGCGATACTACCACTTATAACTCTCTCACCTTTAATGATCAACGCAATGCTGACGTTTGCAATTGGCCAAGTCAATGTCGTACAAGATTTCATTGCAAACACGCTATTGTCTTGGATTCCTGCTCTTGACCCATTGTCGACAATTTGGTTTATTCCTCCCTATAGACGGATAGTTTGTCCGTGCTTAACGCCGGCGAGAATCAATCCCCAGACAACAAGTAATCATCCGCTTAAGTAGTATCAGTATCGTCGAAATAAAAAAGACGATACAGTGAAAAGTCACGATTTCAGCCAGAATGATATATTCTGCGGTTTCGACAATTGCTTTCACATGATAAAGGTGTGCCCGCACTTTCAAGACAATAAATAACTCTGAAATAATAAGCGAAGAAGTTAACCGCACGGGGATCGAACCTTCGATCCTCCGTGCATTGGCGGTCCACGTAGAGAGCGCATGGGCGCGTACGCCTCCGGTTTTTGGTAGCCAGAAAAAGGGACCCAGTTGCCTGTTTTACTGAAAGCACCGCTTGCCCATTACGCCCCTCCCCCGCCCAGTTCGTCGGATCTAGTACCGCTACTTTCGTAACACATGCATATTTGCAAAAACTACTTCATCAGCGTTTACAGAATTGTTTCGGAATGCTATAATTAAACCAGCAGACACGTTACTAGGGACAGGAAACTTCTATTGAAAAGCGGTCTCTATCAACCAACAATTGAGTAGTGCGTCTATAGAAGTTCAACGAAACTTCGTTCATTTCTCTTTGAAGGAGTGATATTAATTGCTGAAAACTAGAAATACAGTATTCGTCTAGTGTATAACCGTGAGATGGTCTGAATTTTTGCGTGCAACTTAACCAACGCAGCTGCTTCATTTACAATTGGGTCCATAATTACGGTTACAGGAATTCTTGCTTCTTGATTACACACAGTCGAGATTCTGATGAGCAAGTATCTGCAGAATACTGGTGAGGAGCTTCGAATTTTCGTATGGTCACTCAGAAACAATGTCACTGAATTCAGTTTTCTCTCTCAATTGCTATATAGCTGCATCTGTAGCGCTCTTACTTAACGGGATCGTATTTTGGCTCGCAACGATGCGAAGCCCAGCGACATTAAAAGTCGAATTTCGATGGTTTTTTGCTAATCGCGCAACTACGAACGTTCTTGCCGCAACTTTGAGCGCAGTTTTGCAATTTAAGTTCAGAATAATTGATAAACGCTTGACGATTCTGGCTTTAGGCCCTATTTCGAATTTTGGAAGCGACGCAACTTTCGGTTCATTTTTATTATACGCGACTTTAACTGAATATTCAGCAATGACTTCAGCACTTTTGTTCATTTATCGCTTTGTTTTGGTTGTCAATTCGCACGCAAATGTTAATTTCATCTCCAGAAAAAACAAGCTGCTAGCAGTTCTTTTTATTCTTCTCGCATCCTTAATCAATTTCTCTCTCCAATTAGAATGTTACCTCCAAGGACAAACTGTAATCGTGTTTAGCAACATTTCCACATCAGTGTGCGGATATACTGAAGAGATTGCCAATGATAAAATCAAAAACTGTGTTGGTAGTAATATCTCTTTTAATCCTCTTCTCATAGTGGCAGTCGGAGCAGCAATAGGCAGCATTATTGCTTCTTACGCCATAATTTTCCTGTGCCGAAGAAGAATTGTGCTGAATTATATCAATAGCCGAGAGTCAATGTCCGAAGCTACTCGCGAAGCTTACGTTATTTTAATGAAACTCGCAACTTTTCAAGCAATGCTGCCAATTTTGACTCTGTCGCCTATCATGATCAACGCAATGATGGCTTTCGCAATTGGTCAGATTAATAGCGTACAAGATTTTGTTGGAAACATGCTATTGTCTTGGGTTCCTTCCCTCGATCCCTTGTCTACAATATGGTTTATTCGTCCTTATAGACGGACTGTGTTTCCATGCATCACACCTGGAAAAATCAATGCCCATGTAGCAAGTAACCACCAACGTCTATCTTTATATTGAAAGTTTGAAATTAATCACGCAATCGTTATTGCTCCCTACCTACTTTGTATTCAATGAATTGCGAAGCACCGCACGCATACTTTTCTAAATAGTATACCCCTAATCGATGCAAATTCATTTTCGCACACAGGGTATGGCTTTGATGATATTTATGAAAACAAATAAAATTGATTTTAGAAGGTCGTTCGTCGTCTCTTCACTCGATTATTTTCGTACACTTTAGCGTTATGTTACAATACTTTCTTACGTGACGCGACAGTGATTTCCGTATTTGAATCACTGCTCGGAAAAGTTTCACCACTGTTTTCATCAACAGATGTCAATGACTACTCTACTCGAAGTTTTGTAGGGACTTATTGTATCGGTTTCATATCGCGTACCTTTATTAAAGTCATACTTTATGGATATGCCTTAGCATTTGGTTAAGTACAATTTTAATCAAAGTACACGATGACTACTGTAGATCTTTACAAAGCAGCATCATCATATCATCAGCACAAGCTGAACGACGAAACAGTACGTAAAATAGTGGTCGATGCGCGTTGTTACTGTTACATTTGAAGAAATTGCACAGCAAAGCTTGAAATACAGAGAGGCGATGATTAAGGAATCAACGTAATCAACTAATTATATGACATTGCCTTGAAATTAATGTGATCAATCGTTCCATTTTCGTACGACGTATGAACCTTGATCTGGTGGAGAGCTAAACAAGTAAACTTAGAAAAGTTGCAACTCATTTTAATTTAACACGAATTCGCTATCCATGTGTTTGAACGCCGGTATTGAATGTGTGTTATTGTAAAAATACAAATTAACTGTTGGATCGTTTAAGATGAACAACCCGCACCCAAATCATTTGATATATTCTCTACATCGCAGGGTTTGCATGTAGGTTTGCGGAGGGGTGCGCACTCGCCCCCCGCCCCCTCCCATGCACATGACCTCGGTGAACCTCCACGGCCGTGAACCGGTGAACCTCATATCAAGTGCTGTACCGAGAATTGGAAGACTGGAGACATCCTTGGAAAACTGGGGGCAACTGGAACCATCTAAGGGGCAAGCATTGAGAACTCCAAACAGCCGGGGAATAACCATCGCGCCACCTTAGTTACTCGCCTGGCTCTTACTGTACCTTATCCATTGTTCTGGATAAATTCGCTTGAGATGGTCACCAACATGACTGTACAATACTGGACCGTTTGCCGAATGATTTCCACGACCAGTGATGACAACAAATTTTTCGCCATGCATCATGATATGCGGTCTTGGATGGTATTTTTCAATTAGGAAAGTGGCTTGATCGCGCGTCATCCAATGTAAATCGATTGTTTCATATTTGATGTTCTTCATGTTGCTGTGGAGAAAGAGATAAATTTTAATGTTCAGAGTAGACGTATTTAACTATGGTATTTATCAGGTGCCTACGCTTGAATTTTGCTCACATGCAACCCACAATATAAAATGGGACCGATCCAAGATTCGCGCGCCCATTTAAACTGCTTGTGGCGGCCCGTATACTATTGGGATTAATAGTCATCTGGATATTGCCATGAAAAATTCAGAAAGAACGTACTTATTGAAGAACTTGTAAAACCAGTCAGTGTTTCCACTTGGGAGACCATTCAGTAAACCGTTCAACTGCACAATATTGATGGGTAACGTGTTCGACTGTCTCTTTTGAGAAAGACAGTATAGGTAATAGGCAAGATTGATGATTGCACAGCCAATAAACGACGCGAGTAAAAGTATCCAATTCATTTGCAGAATATTTTTCTCATAAAGGATCAAAAAATAAACCAGCTAATGGGTTTAGAGTTCGGCAGACTGGAGCAAGCAAGCTTATTTCAAGCGAGTACTTCAGAAATGTTGATTGCTTTGTGACATCTTTGCTGTGGGCGTCAATCGTTCATTGTGATGATTCATGTATATTTTTGCTTTTACAACTTGCCAAATGTACTTCGAACGTTATGATACGTGGGATGGTGTTAAGAGTTTTCTATCGCATGCTGCGTGGAAGCGATGCAATCTTCTATCTTTCAATGTTTTATTTGCTATAGCTCTGTATTTTGGTGTTATGACGCGATCAATGTTCCTATCAATAATCATCGCACTGTAAGCGTTTTATATGTCGTTTTAAGGCAAAATGAGTGGTTGCATTAGTTCGTCAACAAATACTTATGGATAAGAACACGCGGCATTGAAGTGATGCACTGATTATAAGTCACGATGAAAAACCCAAAGCAGCATGATTTTATGACGTTTCTAGATGCAGCGACTCGTGCGCTAGCATGATGATAGCTGTTAGATTGATATCAAGCAGAATCTGTGGACAACGACGAGTCGGATGCAATATTAGCACATTCACCCACGTCAGATGTGGTGGGCTGTGGTGGATGCATGACACATCCCCCAGAAGGGTATCATCAATCCACCGCCGCATGCATGTTCGCACCCCCAGGACGGCGTCTGTAACCCCACCCCTTCATAACCAGTAATGTGCTCATCTCTCCATGTCAATCAGCGACTGGCAACTTTCATTTATTGGTTGGTCGCATCGTTGGAGATGAATGCAAGAGATATTTCACGTGATAGACCTTAGCAATGCAATATAATGCCCACGTCACGCGAAATCATTGCATGACTTAGCAGTATGGGTGGCAGCTTGGGTAAAGCGGACCAGGCGTACGTGCGAGCACGCAGCCGACGTTAACAGGTATTGCAATAGTTGAGCAATTCCATTTTAGCAATTAGTATAGTCATTTTTAAAATAAAAACTATTCCTGAATTATTATAGTAGTAATGAGTGGAGTCATTTAAAAATTTATTTGGTGTACTAATTAATTAATAAATTATGCATTATCGTTTCTCATTTGTCTGAATTTATTAGCACAAAGGTATTACAGTTCTTCCAGCTGCCAGATAACTCCACCAACTGTTGCCAACGCATATATTTTGCTTTCTGCGGGGCAGAGAAACTTATCATGCAATGTCATTGCGACGTCATAATGTGTGCATCATTTACAAACACACAGTCGACAGAAAAACACAGTACAGACTGAAGAAGATCCGACTTGAAACAAATAGAAATTGCATTCATAGCTGCAACTTGGAGTTTTCAGAAGTTTATTTATAATTAGTACATTCAGATCTGAGCCGGGCACTTAAAAGACATCAATTTTCGGTAATGCTTATGGATAGGCTCTAGGGTAGTGCAGATTAAAATTTTGAGTGTAATAGCAGAGATAGCAGACCCTGTTTGTGCTTGCGCACCCCATAAGTATCCCTTAAAATGCTCAACTCTGGTTTTTTTTCTCTCGCATCAACTCGGACGTCTCTGAGTGTTCAAACAATATTTGCACCACCACAGAATGACAATGCAAAAACAATGAAGAGCTCGACATGCTCACTGGATGATGACAATGCAAGTAAAAAGATACCATTCCTTTCCACCGTGATGACAATTAGAATGATTGGTACTGTAAAGCACCAAGGGAATCGTCGACCGTAGATCAAGGGATAAAGGGCGTGAACCTCATGATCGTCACCAACTGATATCAGGAGATATGATCGGCCTATATAAAGTGCGCAGTTTGCAAAAAGAGACAACTCATTCATATATCATATATCTATTTCATTACGCTACAGTAGGCATCTTTCATCTACTCTTCAAGCTGCCTTCATCAGATCGAGTGAAATGAGGGTTCTCAACTTCATTGGCATAGGTTAGTCATTGTTCTCTTCTCTGTTGATCATGCAATGAACATGGTGGACCGACACGAAAGTTTCAGCCCTGCTTTTTGCTTCGACCGCTGATTCGGCGCCACCAGCTGCTCCCCGCCTCTTGTGCCAATTTTGCCAAGAGTTGGCAAAGGAGGCCATCCTTGCATGCCAGAGTGCACACAGCGTGGATGAAGTAAGCAGAGCACTGATGTGACATTCATTGAAACTTACACTTATTAATATTTATTTCTTCTTGTTCTGCAGACTTTTGACCAAAAACCTAAGATCTAGCATACATTTAAAACTCTTCTCAGACGTACACTATTTTTGGTTTTCCCGCCAAAATCTTGATGGTCAACAAAATCTCGCCCACTTTTTCTCGTGTAGGAGAAAAGCCCTCTTCCCACTGACCCCTTGAAACATCTATGGTACCATTGCGCTGCAGGTGAAGACCAGGCTGCAGAGCTTCTGCGCCCAACATAACACCGGCGTCTCAGACTTCCTCTGCAAGCAGATCATGGACGACGGCGTAGTGTACGTCTGGGACGTGGTCAGCAACGGAGGCGGCTCGACGCTCGATCAGAATGCTGACGCCGTTTGCTCTTGCGTTGGTCTGTGCACCAGCAACTGCAAACTCGGCAATAAGAGGCATTGATTTTTATTGACACCATATTGATATTATTGGGTCAGACACTGACTTGAGCAGGGGGACGGGGAAGACGCACACCCGTGGATTGTATCTTTGACAGACATTTCTGGGATGGTACAATACGTTTCCTCTACGTAGCGGCAGAAAAATTGCTGTGTTGCATTAAATAGAATGAGGTTTTTGAAATTTTATACACTATAATTTGATAATTTTCTACGTTTCATGAAATCCAGCTGGTGTTTGGGGATGCGGATATTTCTAACTCTCCATTGGCCCAACCCAAGAATGCCTAATAATTTCTTGTTCGAGTTTAGCCAAGTATCCGTCATTCCTCTAACGGTTGGGAGCATCTCACCATTGACTGGCGGATACACCTTCATTGGAACTTATACACTGATTCGCGATGGCCAGAACAGCATCGTTGTCGATGTACCATCTGGCCCAGACGATGCTGGAACTTTGGCAGTGATGAACGGTAAGCAGTTACATCAGATTATTATGCTCGAGGCCATCGAAAAATTGACCAACATGTCGGTCCATTGGAATACGGTAAATATGGTAAATTTAATCATACCGTAGTGCAGTACATAATACGGAAATGTGTATACTGTATATTGCAATATGATAATACGGTAAATAAATACGGTAAATGCGTTCAAGCGTCTTTTTCAGGCTTGGCGCAAAACGGTCTGACTCCTGCGCAGATTCAAACACTTATAATAACCCATGGCCATCCTGATCATTTCGGACATGACAGTCTCTTCTTGAACGCCCGCCAGTACTTTAACTTCTTCAGCCACGTGAACAACTCTTACACAGTGTTGCATTATCAGGTAATATAGAAAATACTTGCAAGAGTTACTCTGCCAAAATACTGTAGTATTGATAGGGATCAGTGGCGTATGCTGAACACGTGACCGGAGAGTTTGGGCGTAGCCAATTGTGATTGGCTGTTGCTATGGACGACAGCCTATCACAGTTGGCTCCTCCCAAAACTCATCCTTGATCACATGTTCTGCATGCCCCACTGATAGGGATTAAAGACTCGATTTGACGCAATAGGTCTCACTTAAGCTGAAAGACTACAAAAACGAAAACAATTTCGAAGCAATTCTGATATTTATGAAGTGGTAAACCAAAATTTGCAAAAATAGACCGCAAAATCTTTTTCTGCTTTCCAAAAATTTGAAAGGAACAAAATAATCCTTTTAAATCCTTCCCCTCTAGCTTCGCTCTTGTTTCCTTCATTACTGCTGGTTCTTCAAATGCTATACGTGATAACGTGAGCTAAACAAATGATTTAGAACGGCGTCCTGCAACTAACAACGAATGTCCAAATATGGCAAACACCGGGCCATACACCTCAAGATGTCAGCCTTATAGTCAAGAATATACCGCAACGAGGCACTATCGCTGTTACTGGTAAATAAAATTTAATTATACACTCCAGAAACAAAAACTGATCTTTGTGTGCTCATCATCTTTCCTGCAAATAACCAAATGTGGGAAGGTTTTGATGAAATCTGAACCACCAAATGGCCAATATTAACCCCATGACCTTACCTCTGCACACATCTCATGATCGCATCACAGTTTCAGTCGACAAATTTAAGCTGTGTTCTATAAATTGAAGTTTGCGATATGTTATTTATCATGTCATGTCTTGTCTTCACTAATTAATTTAGGTGACCTGTTCTTCGACGCAGCTGACGCACTAAATCCGGCTACTGCTCAGGTTGGCTTGCTTTTGGAATTTTCCGTATTTGACGGGACCGTTCCTTTCGGATTATGCTAGTTTCAAGGTCTGATATTTGGACCAAATACGTAGAAATAGCAAATACGTAGATTGATCCTAATGCAATGCCAGAATTTGAAATTTTTAATATTTCGAATAAAGGAGTTCCCTGGGCCCTATTTCATAAAGCTGTTGTAATTACTAGTATTTTAACAGTTGCGATTACACCAGTTTTATAAAAGAAATAGATCCCAGTAGATTTCATTTGATACTTTGACTGGTCTCATTGCAGGTTGGCTTAGCGTGGGACATTCCGACGCTCAAAGCGAGTCGCAAAAAGGTGCTCTGTTCCGTCGAATCCATCGTCCCTGGCCATGGCGCGCTGTTTCAAGTAACCGCGCAGATGCGAACTATCGCAAATTGCAATATGCAGTAACTGTTAATCGCACGGAGCCAAATGCTCTCCTTTTGCGTATTAGACAAGCATTATTCTCTCATAACCTTTCTGCGTATTCTGTATGGCATGTATTCGCTGTATATTTATTGTCCCTACGCACAGCTTTGGGATGTACCGTAACCGCGCAATGGGCCTAGCTCAACCCTCAGATACCGTTTGTCATTCGGCGTAATCATTGACGTATTTGAGTAAAAATCCGATCCAATATTACTTTCATCAACTGCGGAAACTATTTCCTAAACCATGACAGCAAGCATAGCAGTTAGATTTCACATCGTGTTGTTTGCTCAAGATGGCATACGATGAACACCCGCTCAAGCCCAAAGTCACCAGTAAAAGCCAAAATCCAGAATGATCTGCTTGCAATCAGTTCGCTCTAATATTCGATCTGGTGACTGCTTAGCCCCCAAGGGAACATAAAGGATTTGAAAAATGGGTTGGAGTCGTATAATATGTTTGCCTTGTCGCGGTTTAAATTTTTGGATCAATACTAAACAGAATCCACCGACCCGTGGATGCCAACAGCTCAGATTAGTGCCCTTATATCAGGAAAGTGCAGTATGTTTATACACTGCCTTTATGATTGTGATATCTATGGCATTCACCCCTTGGTACACCTTAAAGATCATTTTCTGATCTGATGACAAGCAGAATTTTTCATCAACCACAGGCTGGTTTCAATAGTGACTTTCATGCAGTCCTCTTACATCAAGCTACGATCTGCAGCTTTCATTTTTCCTTTGGCTGCACCGTAGAAGATTGCAAAAAGAGATATTGAGCGTGATGAGAGTTTAAAATACAATAAAATGCCGACGTCAACAGCATATCAATGAATGACTTTGCATTGTTTGAATCGCAATGACGGAACAGAATATAACGTTCCCTCCGACAGTCTGCACAGTCAAACTACGCGCAGACTGAATTATCTGCAGGGGGGAGTCTGTGTAAGTCTTATGCAATAATGGTAGCCTACAAACTCATTTACTTGCCGCTTCGTGACAGAGCCGAATGCATTCGTCTTGTGCTCGCTCAAGCCGGGGTCGACTATATTGACGAGCGCGTCCCGTACACTAAGTGGGCTGCATTAAAAGATCGTAAGTACCGAATTTCGAATAGTAAATCCACCCAAATACAAGAAATCGATCGCACGACAAAAAAAGCTCAAAATACGTAGACGTGAAA
>JAQGAX010001427.1:0-11173 GCA_034698105.1 Plectus exinocaudatus | reverse complement strand
TGGTTGCCGACGAAGCCGATCAATGACGGTGACTTGCCGAAATCTCCGATCTCCTATAAAAGCTTTCTATGGTATTAAATTGAAGGCTAAGTGTATCAAACAAAGAAGCAGTGCTGTAATTTTTCGAGTACGCTGAGCGCACAAAAACCGCTATATCAAAGATTTTTGATACTTTCAAGAAGTTTTCGGTTCTGGAAGTGTACGAACAATCTTTCTGTACTTCGTTCAGTTTGCAAAATTTATTACAAGCGCCAGCCGTGTCTGTTGCTTGAAATGACCGTACAGAGTATCATATACAGCTGTGTGTGCTATATATGTACAATGCACCATATTGAAATGGACTCGACAGCCATGGTCATTGACGCTCGTAATACTATAGATGAATATAATATCAGACATCCACTGACCTTGTCGATGATGGTGCGCGATAAGAGATCGCTGTCGACGTAGACGGCCGATGGGTAGCACCAGACCAGCATCTTCGAGTCCTGCAGTCCCACGAGCATATTCGTCGTGTCGTTGAAGCGAATATTTTGGATCATCGCGCATGAAACGGAATGTAAATGTCAGAGTTAGGCATGGGCTCGGAGTAGTAGATATGGGATGGGGTAAATAATGAACTAGCTCAGGTTCAGATCCAAGCTGCTAGGATGAATGGCGCTAAGATTAGACTCAAGCAGACATGAGGTGGGGAAGAGATGTGCTCTGGCGGTGAAGGGTATCATTTCTCAGCCAATTTTTGAGATTAACGGTTGGCAGCATTGACTAATTTCTTATTTATCACGGCAATGAAAATTATAGTGTACTTTCATGGATTGAAATGAATTATACCGATTTTTAGAATACGCCGACCGCTGCCAAAGATTTTCACGGCGCTTAGGAACAAATCGTTGTTCTTGTCGATTAAAGCCACTTTTCTCTCTTGGGAGCTGCCACACTGATCGATCGCAATTTCAAGAATTTCTTGCTGAAAATTCAATATTGAGATTGACAGTGGAAACCCATTTTATCGATGAAAGCCGTACATACCTATAACTGGGTAGGGATAATTTTTATATTTTCGGGATGTCCGAATTTGTTCCAAATATATACCCCAAGAGGTTAAAAAACTAACATTGCAAAATTAATCGTTATCGGTATTGGAATACTGATTGCAAAATTAATCAGTTTGCCAATTTAATTGGTCCTGTATCTGTGTATGCGTACTGATTGCATAATAAAGATGCATCGGTATAGCCTACAGAATACGGTATACGTACCGTATGCATGAGTTTGCCGTCACCAATTGGCTTTCCGGTGACCGAATCAAAGAGATGGATCATTTTTTCGTCGTTTTGGTCTCGAATCGCCACCGTATCGTTCGACAAGCCAACCGTCCGTTCGCTGAGCAAATCGCTACGTTGGCCCGGAATCTTCAGCTGACATTGCGGACGACCGTCGTAAGTTTGAATCGATACCGTAATCCCATCGACCAGAAGGAAACATCTGTAAGTAGCATTGACAGTTTCAGACATGGACCTGGGGGTTATGAGGTTATAAAATCCTAAAACCCAAGGGGTCCGATAGGATTGTGTATTCTTAGTTGAGGCCACGTAACGGCGAAAAAAATGAGGTTACATTGGAGAGATTTGGCTCGTTTACCCCTTTCTTTGCTTTCTTCCCCCAACTTTTTCCCGGGCGGTTATCTGCCATATTAGGTTCATGTCCTGTGAAATAATGACGCACAATGGAACGCGTTTAATTGCAACCCAGACAATTGCAGGCGCCTGCTATTTCCAAGACTTAATTGAACTCCATCAACTTATTTAGTACAAAATTGACCCCCGCATAATTGCAGCTTTTGGTTGGCTCTCCAACAGCTGCAGTTAACCGGATTGTACTACTGTATATTCCTCACTTTGCGGCCATGATGATGAGCGACACGCTCCCTTCTTTCAAGTCAGTGATCAGCGGTGTATTGAAATTGTTCGAGCTGAAACAGTATTAAATTAGAAGGCAGTTACCGTCGACACTATTATTTCGTTATTTATACAGTTGCCCACACCCAGTGGAGACTCTCAGCAACGTTTCAGCATGTTAAACAAAAGGAGTTAGCTGTTAGCATTTAGCGCCTGCTAATATGCCCGCTTTTAAATGCATGGCCGAAACACGAAACCGATTACGAAGCTCACTTGAAAGTATAGCACTGTGTTGCGGTGGTGACGATCAAGTAGCCCCAGCCAAGCGATAATTTGGTCACCCGATCCTTGAGCTCGAGCTTGTCGCGCGCTTCTGATGTGACATCACGCACTTCCACTGTCTTCCTCTTGGTTTGCACAGCTTCCAAATGGCGCCATTCGACTCTTCTAAAATTATTAGCAAATGCGCCAACTATCTTAAGGACGCGGCTGAACGAGTGGTTCAGTGGTTCAAGCATTGGCTTGTTAATCGAAAGATCGTGCGTCTGGTCCGCGCTTTCCTCTGCTCTTTCACTTCTCTTATTCAAATATACAATATTACAATGTCAATGCGCAACCAGATCAGATATAGACGACTGCGATGTGAATATGCTATTGACGTTACTGAGTTCGTCTAGTGCAAAAAACAAAACAATTCAAAATGAAAAACTAACTGTTCAATGACGTTCGCAAATACGACCTGCCCATTTCCGCAGGCGCCAGCGAGCTGGGTACCGTCGGGCGACCAGCGAATATTGAAAATGCTGCCCGTGCGCGGCTTCTCCAACGAGTGCGACCACTTAAAAACACAAGCGATTCAATTTTTCTCGCAGCGATTACCATTAGGATACAGTGCAGACATAGGCAAAGGGGATATGAGACTTATAACTCCCCATTGGAGAAAAAATTTTCTCAGAGTGATGCCGCCAGAAAAGTGCAATTTAGACTACGCAGAACAATGGCCGGACCGGTTGTTCAGTCGTAGAGCAGTCGCGCGCCAACCGAAAGGTCGTGGGTTCCAGTCCCACCCTGCCTGGTCCGCTTTTTCCTCTTCTCTTGCATGCTAATCAAATCAAAAATGGCACTAATTTCCTTTCCACCACAAAACTTGACACATCAAAGTACTGCATACCCCAGCTTTATCGCAGAGACGCAGCGTGTTGAACGATCCTACAGCAAAAAGATCGCCTTCGCTTGACCATGAAACGGCTGTGATGGGGAACTCGTGAGGCATGCTTGCGTACAGCGGACGGCCGAACCCGTCCCACACCGAAAAACAGAATCTATTATTATAGACATCAAGAGGAACAATTTATAACGAACAAATAGGCATCGGGCGGCGACAGATCCTAAACCATTTCATTCTAATGTATACTCTATTTTACTTTCAAATTTGGCCAAAGTCGGTCAACAAGTAAAAAATTTGATAAAACCTGATACTTTTTGGTTAACCTATAGTTAATTAAACACTCGAAGTTTTCTGTGTCCCATCCAGTATTACGATACCGCTCCACACCGTCACTGGACAAGTGCACATCATGAACGCTTGATGATCGATGCCGCGTAGTTATTCTTGATAATTGTTCGCAACTCATCTGCCCTGTGACGTATTCTCACACCATTACCTTATACTTGCAGTCCTCGCCACCTGAGACGATGTTGTTGTTGGTAGCGCTCCAGTCGACGACAAGCACGACGCCGTCATGGGCCTTCCACTGCGTCGGTTTAGCATTGGCTTGCAAGGATTTGATAGTCAGTTGTTTTCCGCAGCAAAACAACACGCGACTGTTATCCGGCGACCAGCAGCCACCGTACACCGGCCCGCCGTTCTGCGCCAACGTCGATCGTAACATCCCGCTCCGAGACCAGATCTTCACCGCGCCGTCTTCGCCCACTGAAGAAAATATGCATTGTCGGGAAGTCGGAACTATTGAAGATATGGACAGGATAGCAGTCGGTGAGAACAACACTGCCTGTTTGATCTTTTGCATTACCACCAAATTCTTGAACACCACATTCAATGGAAAGGAAAATTTTGCATTTTCCCTCGTCGTTTGGACTTTCCCTCTCAAGTGGAAGTAATGTCATCAGAAAAACGTGAGGTATGTACCGGTCAGCAGACTGCTTCCATCGTAGCTCCATCGAGCAGAAAGCGCAGCACCTTTGTGCGCCTCGACAGTTTTCTCCACGCGACCCGACTTGGATATCAGATAGAAGCGGCCTGTAATCAATAGGATACTCTCTTTCCGAGAATCTGCTGGTTGCACGGTAGTTCGAGTATCTACAGTGATTAATCCGTAGAGGGTGTGCAACCCCCACACGCAAAGTTTTCGTGGGCTTAGATTTCGGCGAAGGAGAATATGGGGATATAATACCCCGGTAACCCAATCCTTGAATGAAGAACTTTTTTACTATTGCTTATACCCCAGTTGTATAAAAGAGGCAGGTGTATAGGATCAGATTTTGTTTCAGTACGAGTGAATTATGCATACCGTCAGCAGAAGTTAGGACGAAAGAGTCGCTGCCGCCACCCTTCTTGGCACCTCCGGCCAATCCGCGTGGGAACCAGTGAATGTCGGTTGGGAAAAGAGTGTCGGGTAGAATGGAGAACGGACTGGCTTCCGTGGAGACCAGATTCCACTTGAGAATCTGGTGGTCGTCGCTGCAGCTGATAAGCTCATCACTTGTCATCCATCCCACCGCTGTCACTATGTCCGTGTGCTTCGGATCCCGTGAAGAAATTAGTTTCAGACGCATTCTTGTTTGGGTTGCTTTTGTCGACTAAGAAGGATAGTTTTAAAAAAAATTATTGGATGAGTCTCATACAAAATCCGTCATAAGAGGATGATTCGAACCGGGACCTTGGGTTACCACCGCTCTATCACTAACGTACGAATTCCGGGGGATATTAGGGATGAGCACGAATCGAGCCCCTGGGTGTACCTAGGGGGAAGCAAAAACTATACCTGCAGTGGTACGTACAGTAATTTTAGAATCGTTACCGGTCCAAAATTTCATTGCAAGTTTCAAACAATTGCAACCGATACTTTAACTGATGCACGAAAATCTCATTGGTACCGGTATCGGTTCCAATGTCCGACGCCTGCTAAAGCAGAACTCTCTCTAGGGAGGGTCTGGAGGTACCGGCGGTCTAATGAATAGGAGTGTCATGTCATGAAAAAACGTCTCGTTTGACCAGAGGCATCCGAGCGTCTTGTAACAATAAATATGGGTCGAGCTTCTAAGAGGTTCTATGAAGATGATTTGCCTAGGAAGTCTTGTCAAGACCTCCAAAATTTACCCATGAACAACGCTAAACCTCAGCAAATGACGGAGAAATAGCTCAACCTAGTTAAACTTCAATTTCTTCGTGTGTCTCCTATCTATCGTCCTCAAAGCAATGCGTCGCTCTTGATTACTCGTTTCCATAGCAACAAAATGATCGACACGCGCATCAGAAGTTTGGAATGGTTATTATCGTACGAGTGGATCGATCGGTTTTCGGTGCAAATGTGTGTCAAATTGAATTTGCCGTTTCGTTGACGTAGAACGAAGGACGAAGTAGATTGCGGTTTCGGCCCAACGACGACGACGGCGAATTTGCCGCAGAGTAGTGGCCGCGCAAATTGGACCAGTTGCGAGGTATGGTCTGATACTGAACTGCTGATATTTTGACGTTTTCAACTTTACTGCGGACGAATTTGCGAGTGGTACTTTGCTGATTTTGCTGACTCAATACCTGTGATTCATTCTCGTAACCTTGCTTCTTTCGTTCTTCAAATTCAAGAGAAGAAGCGTCCATTCCTTCCTCTGTAGCACGTATTCGCAATATATGTGGGTTTTGGTTGTTTAAAGTGATTTTCGTCTTGCGAATTCTGAAATAGTTAATAAATTGAATAAAAGTTTTGATATTTAACAATGCGAAGCAATGCAAGAATAAAGAATGATAAAACAATGCAAGAATTTATATTATTGTGACGATTTTATAATTTCAAGTCAAGATAGTGTAGCGCGATCAGAAAACTGCTTAAGTTCGTCGCGGATTTTGGACGATTTCAGAAGTCGCAAAACGAAACTCGTTTTAAGAATACAAAAAAATAACGCAGCCGGTGATTCATCTTGTAGTACCACTCTTTTTATCTTTCTTTATATTAAAGACAAGTTTCCGTTTCTTCCTATTCTACACTCGTTTGTGAGTCTAATTTGTGGACTTCTAGAGTAACAACAAGACCACGACTTCAACAACTTTATTTTATTCTGCGTCCATAAATTCATCGGCTATCCTGCAATTCCAAGATGGATTTCAACTTTAAGAAGTTGGCCAGTGATGCCAGTGGATTTATCAATCGCGCAGTGCAGGTGTGTTTAACTTCTTCACCTGTTTATTTGTTTGGTTATTTCTGTATTCGGCCAATTGCCTGGCACTGTCAAGCCTCAGTGTTGAGGATAATGTTAAAGATATTAGTATAGTCACAAAAACGATACAGAAATAAGAACAGACCTTGCATTTTGCGGCTTCAAATTCACTGATCGTATCAGCTTGTGATCTGATGTGTATGTGGCTTCACAACTTCTAAATCTAAAGCTAATTACTTTACTGCAATACGCTCAAAAATTTGTTCAGTTATATACTTGATTGTCAAATTTGATTGAATTGAACCACACGAGAAGTGGCCAAAATCTAACCCCATAAAATTGATTGAATTTTTCGATACTTGTTGCGTGCATGTATACTGTTTGCAATTAAATATTAGGCTATGAAAATTAACAGTGACAAAGTCGGAGCTATGTGTGAAAACATTATTTTTGTATATTTAATCCTCCCGCCTTTTTCAGTTCACGGAGGAGAAGCTTGGCAAGGCAGAGAAAACTGAACTGGACGCACACTTTGAGAATCTCCTGCAGCGCGCAGACAAAACCGAGGAACACACCAAGCGTCTGCTTGGGTCAATGGAGGGTTACTTGCAACCCAATCCAAGTCAGTATTCTTCACCTTTCTTTCACCCCATTTTCTCTTTAAAAATAACCCTAGTATATGCTACATCTTTTTAGATTTTAGAAGCTGTTATTACTATTATTTGATCGAATCCGATATTCCCGAGAATTTCCGCGTTCAAAAATCATTGAAATCTCATTATTTATAATAATCTGATAAAGACATCATTTGAGAGCGTCGTTCAGTTTCTCATTAATTTTTCGTCAGGGCGCGTCAGTGGTCATTGGAAAGCTAGTTGAACCATGACACTCAATACGCTTTCGCCGCCTTCACGCTCAGTCATTAGTCTTGCTTTCCTCGCTATCTGACCATTTGCTCAGCCTGCGATGCAATTAGATATTAATGGGATTCGGTTCTAATCGATTAGCCGGCTGCAACTCATTCCACTAGATTCAGCTGTCACTCCGCTGCTACTATGCGCTTTTGAGGGGACATATTCATTGATCTTGCAGCTCGCATTACAATTGCAAGCCTGAAGCCTAAGCTGAGATCTCTGTATGAGGATACTTTTAAGTGTCAACACATCATTTTATGCCGCTCCGTAAATGGAAATACATCTTTGATAGTGTCATAGCGTAGAATCCGTCAGGTGTCATTCACACCTTAAGGGTCCAGTCCAGTATTCCGCATGACCAGCAAATTTATAGACAAGATTGGCGGAGCATCCTACATAGCATGTTCATGGACTGCGTCCGCAGAAAGGCCTTTCTGTGGACAACTCATTTTGAACTGTTTCAATATTGTCTGCAGGCAGACCGTGCAGACTAAGTCTGGACGTGTGTCTGCAAACACCAAAATTTGTATCCTCGAACAATTAGCTGCCTGTTTCACGCTTTAACTTTCATTACACATCACGTCATTAGATTTGTCGCAGTTTTCAACAGTTGTCATATTGAGCAAATCATCTTATTTGACTCTCAAAAACGCGTACATATGGTTTGACAATACCATCAAGTTAATTGCAACCAACAGCTGTATGCAGTTTGGGGCGGGATCGTACATCACTTCTAATTCAGCTAATGGCTCTTCGATTATGAGAGATCGCTTAATGGTTACTCATCGCTCATTGCTACCATTATCGGTCAACCCTATCGAAGATAGCCGTCAACCCATTTGTAATGTACAACATACTGAATAGTGTATTTGGTGTAGTGGCAAATTAAAGAGCTCCCGAAGCGCAGGTCGCTTGGGAAACGAAGGTCATTCATTGGTTGGCCGTGGTGGGGTGGCGGCTGGATGTGTGAGAGAGGAAAGGGGATGGCGTGTGCTTGCGCGGGTGCCGAGTCGGCGCGTATTGATTTGGGCGGTGAGGGGGTGGTTGGTTGGCCCGATGGCCAAGCTTCCGAACGCTCCTCTGCGCCGCCGTCGCCGCCGTCGGGAGAAATGAGCGGACATGCCCGAATAAATGGTCGTCATGCCTCCGCCGTTAACGGTTTCATTCTTTAGCAACAGATCTTCCTGTGCATATTCCTATGTATCGCAGAATGGGCAGCGCGAGCTGAGAAACAATATGAGCAACTGGACATCTTGGTCATGGTGCTCTTTAAACTCGCCTCCTTCATCAGTGCCGAATAAATGGGTCTGGTCCCTGCCGTGGACGGTTTCATTCATAGAATCGTCTTCTGTGCGCCTCAAGCGATTCAGACTATGTTGGCGTTCTTGATTGAAATGCAGTAGAAGTCTGAGATACGCGATAGTAGCCAAATGAATGATAGTAGTGGTCGTTTAGCTACAGTTATCGATAGTATGGTGCCCCAAGAAAAGCATCCAACAGACGATTGAGGCGAAAGCAAAGCAATCCAGACATATAAACATGCAAAATGAAGTGCTGCCAACCTTTGTTCTTGAGCACACATATCAAACCTGATATTCGAAACTGCTATTACAACAGTCATATCATATGAATTCCCAAAAGAGCATGTGTTGCGCAAGCCATTGATCATTCGTAAAGCAATAGCTTTTATCGCAGCAATATATCACTTGGGCATTGCGTGCTACGACCTGATTGGTTTTTAGCGCGATATTGCTGATGAAAATCAGTGGATAGGCCTTTTGGCTTTCGATTTATGAGTCATGGCCGAGCGCTAGTTGCCACTTACGCTTTTTGATGGTTTTTAACACATTTCTTCAGTCACCGTCTTTTCCGCCGTTGATTTTCACATGCAGAAGCATTGACGTAGTTACCTTGCGATTGGGTCATTGGGCTACAACTACAGGGTCCCGCTACAGTGATTTTCAATGGGCATATTAGTGGGGGCTTTAGCATCAGGCTGTATATGCTACTTAACTCGATGACACAAATGAGCAGGAATTGAAAACATGACAAGATGAGCATCAACACGCAAATGATCTTGACTGCGAAAAGTTGTTTAACTGCTTCATTCTCCACAGCCAGTAGACAGGCTGCTTATTGCCTATACCGTTGGTATTCTGGCTCAATGTCCTACTCGTTGAGCTCAACACGGATTTTGCAATGACATTTTTCAGCCGTTCGCATGGAAGAATTTTTCTACGAGAAGTTGGAACTGCGCAAGGAAGGCGGACGCATGAACAACCTCGAGTACTTAGGACAGGCGATGACCGACGCCGGCAACGAGTTCGGACCCGGCACTCCGTATGGTAAGCATAGTCTCTTTATTGGTCCAGTGAAACTCGTATATCGGAGCAGAATTGGGAAATCGAAAATTGGCGCTCATATGCGGATGCATTTACGTGTTAAAGTATAGTTCAAGAATCAAATAGGGGTCTACAGGCAACTCTTATATTCGGGTTCGACTATATTTGGTCTTTAGTCTATAAGTTGCACGTGCTATTTCAGTAGCATACAAGTTCCGTGACATGCCGTAATTATTCTTACAATCTAACTATTAGAGGCTGTCGTTGTATTAGGGACTGTTATTAGAATATTTACTGTATCGTTTTAACGATTGAGATTATTGTCGGACGTTAGTAGAGAGATTCCGGTACCTGACGCTTGTCACCTCTGGACACGGTACTACGCGCGATTTGAACTCTCTCTCTCGCTTTCCGCTTGTCCCCGCTCGCTCTCGACCTCTGTACACCATACGCCCGCCCTACTTCAGTTCGCCTGTGCCACTTTACACCGTTCGAACTCAAACACCATCGATGCGCACGGGGCCGTTCCGTCCTAGGGGCTAACTGGGCGCCGTGAGAACGCCAATGTGAAAGGGGGCGCGGGCGCCCTAGCGGTAAAAGTAGGGGCACACTTATTACCCCAGGGGCGCCACCCCATAGCCCGACTCTGGATGCGCGGGCCAAGAAGTGTCAGACCGTTCATAGATAACGTCACGCTCAGGGAGAAGGACTACGAAGTGCCTGTGACGTTATGACGTCACGGCTATGCTTACCCACAGATGGAAGATCGCCGAGTTCGACCGCAACGTTACCGGAGGGTATCGAAAAAAGGCCAAAACCCCAAAGTGTCCGAATCTCCGTGCTCGCCTCTGACAATATGATTATCTCGACACACTTGTCCGTAATCTAGATTGACGCAAGTTGCGCAGAGACGCATTGAAATGAGTTAAAGGTTTCGGACCAGCTGCGGAGGGGCGACGGGCGAGGTGGTATGGCTTGCGAGTGGGGATGGGTTTGAGTTGTCTAGACGCGACTGAAGCGGGGCATTGTTGGCACGAATTGGATTTGATACACGCTGGAATGAGCTCGAACTGAACGTGAACGAATTGGCACGCACGCTTTGAAGCATTGAATTAGGATTGAGGCGGTGATTGGCTCGACTTTGTGGCAGCTCGGAACAGTCGTGATTCATACTCGGACAAGCGGCCAGGGAGCAACCTTCTTTGCTGCTGATTTTCCCTCAATTTTTTCGGTAATACAGGGTGTTTTGACGTCTCGGACGATGTTATTTTTATTTTGGAATAAGTTCACTGTAGTTGCGCTGGTAACCAAATTGAGTACGATATTGAAAGTACTTGTTTTAGGCAGCGCTCTACTCAAGGTCGCGCACACAGAATTCAAGTTGGGCAACGCCGACCGCGACTTCATCAACAGCTGCGCCAGCAACACCCTACTGCCTATCCGCCGATTTCTCGAAGGCGACATGAGAACTATTCAGGTGACTATTTGCCTCATTTTTGCGTTTATTTCAGTGTGTACAGCTCCATTGCTGGATCTACCATTAGACTGCAATAAGAGTTCGCAAAATATTGGATTTTGTAACAGAATACGACAAGAATCAGTTGTTCTTGGTAACCGCATTAGA
>JAQGAX010001426.1:0-11175 GCA_034698105.1 Plectus exinocaudatus | reverse complement strand
GTCTGAGTAATCCCAATTATGGATTTATCTTGGCAGCATTTTGGGGTTTACGTATTTGAGGCTGTTGCATTTGCAGTTATGTGGGCAAGGACGGTGGTCGCCAGATCCTGTCTCTCGACGATGGCTGCATCGACCGCGGAGTCATCATGCACGAGCTGATGCACGCAGTTGGCTTCTTCCATGAACAAGTACTGTAATTGTTTTTACGCTGCAACGCAATCGTTGCTCTTTTCAGTCGCGCCCTGATCGTGATCAATACGTTGAAATTTTGTACGCAAATATCAGGGATGGCTATGCTGGTAAGTTGCATTTCTTCGTCAACACTGAACAGCAAGGTTTTACTTTTCAAGTGGCGGTTAACTGTAAAATAACACACAGAAAGATTCCGTTTGGTGTGACTTTGCTGCTGTCTGTTGTTCTAAACAGATTCACAACAGTCATTCATCACCAATCTTTAGCTGCAAACTATCGCGCCAAAATGTGGGATCTATATGCGCCTCTTTCAGACCAGTTTGAAAAGTACACCCTGAATCAAGTTGACTATCTGGGCCAACCGTACGACTACTACTCGATTATGCACTACGGACCGAGGACATTCAGGTACTGTACATTTTAGCATGGTCATACTGTAGGCGATCTTCTCACCGAAAGATTATTACAGCAAGAACGGACAGGATACCATCCGTCCCGTGGCAACGGCCAGGGCTCAAGGCATTACTCTGGGGAATCGCAATGACTTCAGTGCCATCGACGTTAACGAACTGAACATTATTGCTCAGTGCGCCGGCGGTACGTGACCATCACTTTACCGTGTTTTATCGAAAATGGCGGATAATAGCTGAATCCAGGGGGCACGTGCCCCTTCCAGGAAATGTGCCTTCCCCCAAAAAACGACCGTCCCGAAACGAGAGAAGTATCCATCCTGTTTTTTCTGATCCTGAAACCCTGATTTCTATGATTTTCTAAAAAATACCTCTTCTTGGATCTTTTCCTGGTGCCCCGGCTGGATCAAGTTGAGCGCCACCGTAATACCTCATTGGTTCGAGCAATAAAGCTGGGGTGCAGACATGTGCACGGGGGGTATGGGGGGTATATACCCCCCAAGGGGTCTCATACCTCCGGGCACTTTGGAGTTGGGGGGGTATGAGAAAAATTGCAATGATAAGGGGGGAGTACAGTGTTTTTCTCAGACCGAAAAGTGTTTTTGCTCAGATGGCCGACTTTTCGAAAATTTTCGCAAAAAAAGGTCGCCAAAATGGCGCGAAAATGGCGAAAAATTTTTTTAGTATAGGCGGCCGGCTGGGGGGGTATATACCCCCCTTAGAATACCCGCCATACCCCCCCTACGGCCAAACTCGTGCACATGTCTGCTGGGGTGAACCATTAAAACTGTTGCCTCCTGTTGTGAGCAATTGAAATATGCAGCCCACCGACAAAATTGTTTTTGGTCAAGAACAAAAAACCATGCGAAGTTATGGGTCGGCAGAGTCCCCACTCCCGAATAAATTCTTTCTTCGACTTATTTTGCTTTAGCCGGCGTCGTGACCACGACCACTCGAGCGCCCGCGACTGGCTGCGTCGATAAGGACCCCAACTGCGCGTGGTTGGCCAGCAACAATTACTGTAACAACCCAAACCAACAAGCCTACATGACGTTGAACTGTCCACGAACCTGTGCCAGATGCACGGGATCGGGAACGACCACATGCGTCGATACGGAGACCAGCTGCGCTCTTTGGCAGCAATCGAATTTCTGCAACAACGGATTCTACTCGATTGACATGCGCCGCCAACTGTGCGCGAAGACATGCGGCCTCTGCTTAACAGGCTGATTAATCGATACTTTACAACTTATTATACGTGATACTTGGCTCCTTGCAATTTGGAATGGTTGAAAGTGATTGTTGCAGAGTAATATACACAGATTTTTAACTTGCATGGATGTGTATAGAGGCGTTGATCCATTCCAAAATGCAATTAGTACAGTATCTCGCTTCAAGTTAGAGAACAACGGGCGATAGGTATATAGAATGTGGAAATGATGAGAGACAGACACCACATGGCGCGGATTGTTTGCCGACGGACGTTGGCGTCATTGACTGGGATGGCACACAAAAGAATGATAATAAAATTTCAATAGAGAGTCGATTGTATGCGCAAATCAACGATTACCACTGTTGATATCAAACAAACTGACGCACGAAAGCATCAGCACCTGACCACCGGAGCAGAGTACATTCGAACTGAACAAAGAGATCAAAAAAATCACGATGTAAATTCCTGCGGTTAGAGAATGGAGACGGTGGCACTCGAAAAATGCTATAAGTGTCTTCGGGATCTGAAATAATTTTTAAAAATCAGCGACTTCACTTACTGTAATTAATTTTGGAAAACATCCTGTGAATATCTTGATATGTTACGCAGGATAGAATGGAGCACTGGTCGTTTGGAGGGTTATGTGATCTGTGGCTATAACCAGCAACATGACCATAGACCTATCCTGTGTCACGTCTGATCTGACAGATCATGATTTTTCTTTGGGGATTTCACAATTCAAAATGTGCACCCGGCAAGCAGCGCTGTAAAATGTTAACGATCGCATTCGAGTAGAGTTTCAAGAACTCGTACCAGAAAAGAGGTTGAAAGTGATATAAAAGTTAACAACTGGGCTATATTCTGTTCAATTTCTAAAAGTTATCAACGGAGCCTTTAAAAATAAAAAATTTTAATTAAATTAAAAATATTTCTGGCTCATGAAAGCCAACTTGTAGGCTACCTGCATACCAGGTATAGGCTACCTGGATGTTTCATTAGATTCCTTCAAGTCTAATTTTAAATAAATTAAAAAAATAGGGGAAACTTAATTGGCTCACCTGTCGAATTGCAATCGAATTATTTTGGCTTGTTATTTTTTAACCTAACACTGATTCTGCGTAATAAACATAAGAGCGATCATAAAGCGGAAACTGTCCGGTCATAGATTTTTTTATCCGGTCACGGAGCATTAACATCCAAACAGCAATGACTGCTTGCGTTTCGTCAAAATTTAGCAGTTGTTCAAAAGCAAACAGCGATTGCGTAAAACGAGGCTGGAGTGTCGTGATATTGCACCCTGCAAGAAAAGGTACTGCGTCACAATGCATGTAAATTGAGCAAAATGAAAGCCTGTGAATTGTTTGTTTTTCGGTGCATTTGCTCATCTGCACTTAGTAAGCGATTGTGTCGGCATTTAATCCTTGCCATGTTTGCGACCAACAATTTCAACCGGACGGCTGCTGGTTCATTGCGACTTCGTAGCCATTTAGGACGAGATGAAAGTGTTAGCTTGTCTCGCTTTGGTGCTGGTCGCCACGTCAATCGAAGGTCGCAGTGTCGGCAGAAAGTCCAAAAAAGTCGTAAAAAACGAGGTACTTCTTGTAATTGAAGGAGATCGGGTTTGATGTACCGTATATTAAGAAATAGTGGCACAGTGCCACTACTATTTCGAACCTATCCGACCATGTGCCACTATTTCTTAAATTACGGTATGCGAAACTGTAAACTGTCTCTTGGTTTTAGTTTCCATTTGTTGCCTTCACAAACGCTGCATATGATGTGTTCTGTAAAAGTTCATTATCGCTTTACATGATAAATAAGCAATGATACTTATTTTTATGTCGTTTTCAGTTTTATACGAACTTATTTAGTTTATCGATACGACTGTGCCCGATCAAGAGACGACGTTGACCGATGAGGACGTTAAGTATGGTCAAAAGCTGTATGCCGCGAAGAAAGCGAGCAGGAAGACGCGCGCCACCGAGGAATCCTTCGATACATCACCCATGGAGAATGATGGCATGTTCGAAGGAGATATTGGTAGGGGCACAACAGCACAACAATGACATTTGGCAAACATGACGTGTTCGGCGCTAGCTTATTACCTAAAGATTTAAAAAATAGCAGCGCTATAATAGTGCGATAATATGTTAGATACAGATTTGGTCGGTTGGCTCTAGCATGAGAAAAATTGTGGAGTTTATGTCATTAATACGGTAGTATGGCACAATGCCACTATCGCCACCACTGACCCATACGCTTGTTACTGTGTGTGATGGTAATCATTCGTTTAATTGCAGCCAACAAGGGTCTCACCCCCGCGACCATCTATCGCTTCATGGGACAGCTGAACCCGAACGAGGTGCAGAATGCCAACAACATGCGCAACGCGATCAAGGGCAGCTACGCGCGCTGGCCCGGAGCCACGATCCCCTACACCATCTCGACGCAGTATTCAGCTGCAGCGTGCGTGCCACTTTCTTTGTGTGCAGGACAGAGCTGGAAATTAAGCTTAGGTGTAAACCCAGGGGTTCACCGCCTCGTGCAACTCGTATCCTTTGCAGCCAAAATAGGCATACTTTTTAGGCTTCTAAAATAGGACACTAAATGCTGCTAAGCTTAAATCATTTTCCATCATTGATCGCAACCTGACTTTGTTCGCTCAATAGTAAAGTCTTTCATCGGCGTTTTCAAAATTGAAAATAACAAGTGAAGGTCGACAATGATTGTCCAAGCCCGGGAAATTGTCCTGGCTCTGTGAAACACGCGATTTAAGAAATACAGTATGGTATATTGCTGTCATTTCTAGCAAGGCTATCATCGCCGAAGCGATGGATCAGTTCGCGAAAAAGTCGTGCGTCAAGATCATCCCACGTACTACTCAAGCCGACTACATCCACATCATGCCTGAAAGCGGATGCTACAGCTACGTTGGCCGCACAGGCTAGTGACGTTTCATTTTTCGTTGCGCTTCGTTGTTGCGCTCGCCGCCTGAAAATGCAAATTTCTGTAGGTGGCAAACAGACTGTGTCACTTGGCGATGGTTGCGTCGACCGCGGTATTATCATGCACGAGTTGACGCATGCCCTCGGCTTCTTCCACGAGCAGGTGAGTCCATATGGCTGAGGGAAGGTACCGACGCCCGTCGGTCGAAAGGGGACTTTGGGCCGATAACACAATAGTGTCGTAAGGTTAAGTAATACTTAGCGATACTCAGCGCTATGCTTCATAACGGACTTAAGTACCGTATTTATTCTAATAGTACGACCGGTCGCACTATTTTTCAATCCTCTGAAAATTTGGAGAATCGCGAAAAAATTCGAAGAAATTTCCAAAAAGAATGAGAAGCGAAAGCTGCAAAAGATTTATTTAGGATAGATACGCATAAATAACACGCAATTTCTCTCGTGTAGTGACGCATTAGAGATGAGGGGGGTCGTATTATTAGAGACGGTCGTACAATTAGAGACGGTCGTACACTTAGAATAAATACGGTATTACTTAACTTACGAACAGTTTACGAAACGATTGTGTTACCGACCCTTTGCCTTTTCGCTAAAATGCTGAAAAATCGCGTGAATGCCACTTCATCCCTTATGCTTTGGATCAATCAGCGAGACTACTGTATTTATTCTAATAGTACGACCCCCTTCGATCATATGACGTCACAGAGCAAGTGAAATTATGTGTTATTTACGCCCTTCAAACGCAAGAAAACACTTTGCTTCGGTCTCTTTTGAAAACATTTTTTTCTGCAAGAAATCGAAAAACCTCGAAACGGGTTAGGGAAAACGTTGCTGTTGACGAAGTTTTAGGATGATCGAAAAATAGTAGTTCGGTCGTACTATTATAATAACGATAATTGTTTTTTCTACCGTATATCACGGTGATGCTGATGGTATTAGCCCAATATTCACCAACTTCCCATTTTTGTCATCGATGGCGCATGACTGACCGTTTTTTTGCTGCCACATCAATCATTTTCAACTGAGATGGTCGCAACTCTAGCCGGTTGGCTGGTTATTGTTGTCATTGGCTGGTTGCCCAGTTGCGATTTGACGTAAAATTAATTGCGCGATGGGACGATAATCGCATCCATCTATCATCGTTGACAAATTTCAGTCTCGTCCAGATCGTGATCAATACGTCGAAGTTCTCTACACGAACATCCAGTCCGGTTTCGCAGGTTCTGTTCGACATAAAAAATGAGCGGTTCCGTGACGTCAAGATATCTATCTTAGACCAGTTCGAGAAGTACACTTTGAATCAAGTCGATTACCTGGGTCAGCCGTACGACTACTACTCGATCATGCACTATGCACCGACAACGTTCTCTAAAAACGGCCAGGAAACAATCCGTCCAATCGCATCGGCCAGAGCAGAAGGCATTAAATTGGCGCATCGAAGCGAGTTCAGTAAAATCGACATCAACGAATTGAACATTATTGGTCAATGTCCAGACGGCAAGTCGCAACCTCGTTACACACATTTGATCAGTTTTAAACTGAGTTAGATTGCCGAGTGCTTTAAATCAATTTGCTTGCCTTAAATCCAAGAGCGCATCAAATCTCTCAATTTTCTCTTTCGAACGATAATTATCACTGCGAGGGATATAATATCCAACTGAATTGAAGCAGAAATCTGTAGCATATTTCTCATTATGTGACCTGCCAAGCAGTGTTTCAATGCAGTGCTATTTCAGCCGGCGTCGCTGTTCCCGTGGTGACTACCGCAGCGCCTGGAGCATCCACAAATGCACCAGCAACTACCAAAGCACCCACAGTTACCAATGCACCTGCAGCTACGACCGTTAAAGCAGTTGTCAACTGCGTTGACAAGTCAACCGATTGTTCCCGATTGGCCGGTCAGGGCTACTGCAGTCAGCAACTGTACGTCTCCTTCATGGCTGATCAATGTCCGAAGTCCTGTGGGAAGTGTTAGGTGGCATATTTGACTGAGGGAAGGCAAAAAATAGCTTTGTTTGTGCTTTTGGGCATCTGTCGTTGGGCATTTGTTTGATGTTCGAGACGATTCGGTATGATCGACAATCGCGTGCACAAAGAATAATAAATATCACATATTTGCGCAGACTGATTTACTGACGTCGTTGCGGTTTTTGTTTATTTTGTTTTGAGCAGCAGCAGTCGTGGCTATATTTGTTTTTTATTTCGAAAAATGAACATAATCGATTCATTGGGCACCAGTTTTTGAGATAAGTGCAGCAGGACGAACAAAATTTCTACTGGACCAATTGACTGACTGCGAATGCTACATCTGCTAGGCGAGTAAAGGCGAAATACACCTTCTTGTAACATCTACATATAAAATCAAGACTTGAACGCGACTGATGATGGTGAGGGTGATGAGCCTTTGGAGGAATATGCAGCGCAGGCCGTACGTTATTGGTGAAGATATATAATCGAAAAGGTGAAAGACACAATGTTCAAGAGGATTGACAGCTAGCAGCTGCTCGTAAGTCGGTCGAGTTCCGCTTGGAACTCGTTAATCGTCTTCTCCGTAAAGACGCGCACCTTGTCGCCAGCAATTACCTGCAATCATTCACTACTTAGTTTCTTTGAAGAACTGAATTTTTCTTTGAGAAAATTCATAGGAAAGGCTTATTACAGTCCGTATTCCGTATTTCTTGCAAATAAATGAGCTCTGCTGAGATTTGGCTCAACTGTTGCTTCAAATTCTATTCTGCGAACGGAGAAATTTTGTCGCACCTGTAAACCATTGAAGACATATCCCGTTCCCCTCTGTAAGTCATAGATCGTGTGATGGAGCGCGTAAAAGCTACAGTATAAAATTTTTGTCAAGCTAATAACTTTTTAATAAAAATCTCGCGTGTTCCAAAACTATTCCACGCTCTTAGTTAAAGCGATTTACCTAAATACGGTTCGCGACGCTCGCGCTTACCTAAGCCTAAACCGAAAATAAGGCTAGGAAGTAAACCGATTCATACTTGCTTTTACGCGCTCCCTCACACGATTAGTAAGTCAATGTTACTTGCCTCGAGTTCCTGCAGATTGACGGGGTACTGTTCGACGATGCCAACCGCATAAACGGCGATCTTCTTGTCGTGTAGTTTGGTGGCGCCTATAATGTTTAGATCGTATCAGCATTGAGCGGCTTGAGGACAACAAGAAGAAACGGGAGCGGCGCAAACCGGACCTGGCTGGGGGTCTTGTTGCGAGTAGCCATCGGTGAATACGATTACGATCGGTTCGGCGGCACCTGGACGGGCGCCTCTGCTCGCTTCGAACTCGGTGTCGGCCAAGATCAGCGCGTCGTTTGTCGCCGTCGTGCCGCCCAAAAAACCGACCGCGTTTATCGCCTTCTTGATCTCCTCCTTGTCGGTGTATTTGCTAACAAACAAAGAGCACGTTTAGACACTGACAAGACTTTGAACTTGCCGACACGAAATTGTATTATTATTCACAGTTAAAAACGATTGTAGAAAACCTGTCAGCATTTTGTGTTTTTAGTGTGGTGGTGATATCATGAGACTTAAACTTAAAACAGTGGAAGATGCTTACTCGAAACCGAAGATAGTCTTTTCTTTGCCTTTGCCAGCAAACCGAATGAGCGCCACCTTGGCGTTTTCTGGTCCGACGGTCAGTCGATCGACTAGTTGTGAAGCAAGCTCGAGTTCCTTGGTAAAGCGCTGTGTCACCGAGCCAGACGCGTCGATGACGAACAAAATGTCAAGTACGCATTCTAGAAGGTCATTTATAGAACGCGCAAGGCACTCGTCCGCGCACTTCCTCCTCGTGATCCTCCGCCAGTCCCAGGCTTGGTCGCGTCGCCGCCGCCTCCGTTGGTACCTGGCCCAGGCTGCGAAGCTGGCGTTGCTCCTTCTGTTCCGTTGCCCGAAGATGCTGGAGGGCTCGCCGTCGGGTTACCACCGCCACCGCCACCGCCACTGCATTCTGCCAGTTTCGCGACCAGCCCCCCTGCACTTTCAGCTCCCTTAAACATGTGGTCTTCTGAGCCGGCCAGGGTCAGCAACTCTTGCCTGAAATATTGCTTCAATGAACATCAGCCAGACTCAAGGAATAAGGCAGTCGGATTTACTGAAACGAAAAATTTCAATTCGCTCACTCTCCAAGCGGGTCGGCGACTCCGGCGGCGAAGGTGCGGACGTTTTCGCTGCTGCGAATTGCTTCAATCGCCTCTTTGACAGAGTCGAAGCTGAAGCCATCGGTGACGACAATGACATTGACGGTAGCGCCTGGGCGGCGTTTGGCGAGTGCAGTCTTTGCAAGCTCCAGTGCTGCGCCAGTCTCTGTGATGCCAGCGAAGAAGGGCAATTCTGCAATACAGAAAGATTAAATTCCAGCTAGTCAGAGCTGAATCGCATTTGCCCATGAATACTTTGATATTGCAATCCATCGTAAATGTACTGCATGTCACTGTGAAAACTAACTTAGCTTAGCATATTTGCTACGCTGACTTTTCGAATTCAACTAAGGGCTATGCATCATTAGCTGCTTACTGCATTTTTAAACAGTATATTATCAATGTAAGCATAATTTTGGCCCAAAATTGAGCTTAACGCTATGTTATTGCCAATGGCGTGTGCAGCTGGTAGGCCTCGGGGAAGCATGCTGATTGGCTGTTACTATGACGACAGCAAATCAGCTTGCTTCCCACCAAAAGGCCCCCAGCTGCGCGCGCCAGTGATTGCTGCCGCAATAAGATACTGGGCCCAACCGTGGACAGCGGAGACGAGCGCCTCTTTGGTGTCATGAGTGCCGAGTGGAATGCGAATCTGCTGCCTGAGTTTGCTGCTGTAAAGCACGACTCCGATCTGGTGGGCAGTCGGGCTGACGTTCAAGCCATCGATGACGTCCAGCACGAACTTCTTGTGCTTCTCATAGTCGTCCTTGACGGAACCGGTCGAGTCGACGACGAACAGAACGTCCTGCACGCCACAGCCACCTGAAAAAACGCCAACAGTGTTCAAACACCGGCATGATAGACATCGATCATATCCATCAACGAGCAAATGTAGCAAGGCGAACTGGTTTTCTCAGTCGACGGGGCCGACATCGTCACAACTGGCGTTGGCGTCACGTCAATTGAGAAAATATCGCCGACCCAAGGCGCGGGCGACATTTGTTTCTCGTTTATAGTTTGACAAAAAGTGCACTTGACGACGTAAACACTGTTAATGCTGGGCGTGTCCGACCACTTCCGATCGCTTCGATTAATCATTATAATGTTTTGGTTAAACGTTATTGCGTGCTGATTTTAGAAATGTAACTTGGACAGTTTCTCTGTGAGAGATGGATGATACATTGCATTGCACCGATCTTTATGATTCAATTGACAAGTTTTTTTTATGATGCAACTGAAAAAATTTTCAAAAAAAAAGAAAAAGTGAAAAAGCCTCACAGTCTACGAAAGGAAGCGCAATCTTTGATTTTTTGTTTCATGAAAAAGCGAAACAAATTACCGCTAGCGCTGGGAGCGGCTGGAGCAGCTGGTGCTTTGGAGGCGGCTGGAGGAGCTGGCGCAGGAGACGCTGGGGCTTCTGAAGCAGCTGGCGCGTGTGTAGGTGCGGACGTAGCAGCTGCAGTAGCCGGGGCCGGATCGATCACATGCGCAGCGGGCGCGGCTGGTTCAGCTGGCTGCTCATATTGAGCCTTGACCAGCGAAAATCAGTATTATTTACCCCAAATATGCAAATTGGCATAAGCATGCATACCGTAACCAGCAGAGGTATGAAGACAGCGACTAGCGCGCAAAAAGAGAGCCGCATCTCGCGTTCGATCACCGACTGTCGAATACAGGGCGACGGGCCAGTGGGGGCAAGGGTGGAGCCTGCTGGGCGGTGTTTAACTGTTTAACACGTCTGATAGGCGAGACTGCGGGCGGGCCGGGGTTAGGCGAAAGGTGAAGAACAAGAAGGCGATGGCACAAAGACAAGGCGCAAAGTCCATAAACTTCTGGCCTCGTCGACCGGTTCGCACTTCCCTACCCCTGCCCCCTCTTCCGACCGACCGACCCCGGGCGCGTAACAGACGCGCGCGCAATGCTGAAGCGCCGCTGACAAATCTCATTGACAATCGTTCGCCCTGCATCAGACAATTAAAATTGGTCGCGGATGGCTGGCCGCCCCCGCCCCGAAGGCGTCGATCCGATCACTTGACTGTCTGACCTCGTCAAAACAGCCATCAGTCTCGCAACTTTACTCCGGTCGATGTACGCAGCAAGCAATCGGCAGTCCTATCACACTCGCTGGAACATTACGGTCTAATCACATTAACCGTACACACACAAACGAATCATTTGATTTTGCATGCCATCGCGCTGACTAGGGCTTGAAGACTGTCTTCCTTGATGAAGACTCTG
>JAQGAX010001425.1:0-11175 GCA_034698105.1 Plectus exinocaudatus | reverse complement strand
CGCTCTTTTAGCCGATCATGAATGGCATTGACCTGCGACAAGCGTCTCTCGTGCGAGTATCGTCTGATATGCCGAGTGTCTTTTTCCATATGGACGACTCTGGCCACATTCTCAAATGTGACGGCAGATATCTGACGTAAGTTTCTTGGATAAACGTTTTCAAGATGGAGCCAGGTATCATTACAGTAATACCGAATCCCGTAACGTCATACGAGGCAATGGTCATTTTTATGCAGCTTTGATTGTTCCTTCATTTTCACTATAAATCATATCCTGGTACAGTCTAGAAATGAGCAAAAGCACCGCTTTTCAGATGCTTGAAATTGCGCCAGCGGACTAATGAGTCGCGAATGGAACTTCATCAGTTGTGGTCGATCGGATTGGTAAACGAATACGCGGATGGTTTGGATACAACGGTAACTCAGTCTGGTAGACGAGTTAATCGCCTGAACTCATCTGTGTTCTATGGAGTCCCGGTAGGTAACTTATTGGCAGTTCATCTCAGTGCAGAGTATAGGAGAGTTCCGCTTGTTACCAACTTCGATGCTTTAGGAGGGGACAAAAGGGTCTATTTAAGTAATAGCGTCCATACCTGTAACGGGTGTCTCAGGCCAGGGGGTCGGACCCCTGGCTGGGGGAGGGGGTGACCCCCTGGACCCTCCTGGTTACAGGTATGATAGCGTAATTTTTTGTGTTGATTGCATGCTTTCTACTCTGCCGCTGTTCTGCAGATGATCCATTCCGTTGCATACGACGGCTATTTGGACGTTCTGGTCGTCGTACTGCACGGCGGCAACGACGACAATTCGCCGCGCCATTCGAAGTCGTCGGTCAGTTCTGACGATGAGCTGGAACCAGATTTTCATGGCCAAGTACTACTCGTCGACAACACGGACGGCCGAATTCTGCGTCGCTTCAGCCTCCCCGAGCCATGGCCCGAGGTTAGTATTCGTGTCTATTTAGTACGATGTTATTGCTGCTACCGTACTCTGTATTGCTTGACTACAGTCAAAACCGGATAAGTGGAAACCGCTTAAGTGAAAAAACCAGAAAAGTGGAAAAAAAATGTTCATGCCCCGAACTTTTGCCCTATGTTTTGTACATGATCTAAAACCGGATAAGTGAAAAACCGGGTAAATGAAAAAAATTTCCTTGCCGGGTCGATTTCCACTTATCCGGTTTTGACTGTATTATATATTAGTTGTTGATGATGATTGGACGCGGACGACCTGATACTTCCATTTTCAGCAGATGACACACGCCGTCGATTTGAGTATGGACATTCTCGTGCACGTGCAAAAGGCGTCGAATGCGTCCAAGTGCTTTATGCATACACTCGTCGAACCTAACGCACTCGCCTGGACCGAAGAAGACGCACCAACGTCCCGCCTGCGAACGGGCAAAAATGCTTCGCGCAAACGTAATCGGAATCACGGGAGTACGCCAGCTAGACAGAGCAAGCGAATTCGACAACGATAACTCTGTAAACTGTACGACTTGACAGATTCATGATGCAGAGCTGTGATTTGCAATCATACCGTATGCTATATTTTTATATCTTTAATTGTTTTGTGCTTGTTTTTATCGGTAACGATCGTTCAATAAAAATTCATTTGATTGTACTGTAACTTATCAACGTCATTATTCTTCGGCAACTTTCTTCTGTCTAAAGCAAGTAGAGCACAAAAGACGACGTGTTGCTTGTTTGGATGCCCTTGTCCTGATTGAAGACCGTGAAGACGACGCACTTGCCGCTGGTACTATACGCGTCCCACAGCACGGCCTTGCACTGACCCGTGTTGATGCAAGCGGTGGCGCACGCGCTCCAGTTGGCCGCCGTTTGCAGCGTCGACGTACCGTAATCTTTCGCTGTCAGTTCGTTCATGTTCACTCGAATGCCCATGAATTTATAGGTCGCTGCGGACTGGCCAGCTGTAGCGCGAGAAAAAAATGAACGAGGTACGCGAATGATTACTGTATGTTAGCGTGGTGCGTACCGCATGCAGCCATCTTGCACGTGGCGAATTGTTGCGAGGGGGACGTTTCGCAAACAACCCCTCCATTGGTGGCTTGTTGCAGTGGCGAGCGACTTCGCGATGTCAGACCGGTGCCACACGTTACACTGCACGTCGACCAGGCCAACCACTGGTAGACGCAGTCCTTGGGAGGGCCGGCTGGGCCGGGAACTGCCGTCGTTGTGGTGGTCGCTCCGAAGAAGACCGGTGCAGGTGTGCAATCGGCTTGCGAAAAGGCGTACGCCGCCACTGATCCACCCGTGCATTGCACCATGGCACATTGCCCGTTCAGACAAACTCCCTTTCCTAAAATTCCTTAGAACCGACGTATCACAAGTGCCAATCAGTCGGTACCGCCTGAACAAGGAACTCCGTTCTCGGCATTAGTGTACTGCTGTCCTGACGAGGTCGAGCACACCAGCAGACATTCGTACGCGCTGCCGTACTGAGTAGCAGCCGTAACGCCTGTGTAGTCCTGGACGCATTTGTTGTAGTCGGCGGTGGCCCGATTGCTGACGCCGGTTGTGCAAGTCGCACCGCAGACGACGGCCCGCTGGTTGTTGCCAGCGCAAAGAGCGCCGCCGTTGTTTGGGAATGGACTGTCGCAGCGTCGGTGCTGCACCTGCAGTTGCTTCTGGCCGACCATGACGCACGCCTTCGAGCAACCATTGCCACCGCACTGTTGGTCGGTCCGCTCGCTCCATGCGCCCCAGCCGCCGTTAACGACCTTCAGCTCCAGCGACGTAGCCAGGCACTCGCCGGCCTGACACGTCTTGCCCGTCGCGCAGAATGTACCGTCGAGTTTCGTGATTGTTTTGGAGCTGGTCAGCAGGGGAATGTAGCTTTGGCAGCGCATTGTGCGGCAATCGGTAGGTTTGTCTTGAACTGGAGAAGCCGCACGCCCGCATGCTCCCACCATAGCGATGCACTGCGATTCCATCGGATACGTCTGGCCGAGGTTGGTGTCGATGGTGCCCGGATTCACCTTCATATTCTGAGTCTCACATTGTTGTTACTATGAATTACTGTCTAACCAAGTTGAGAAGGCAGTTGGTGTTGGTCGAGTCGAGTAGGTCGATGGTCGACTGCATCCGTTGCTTGGAGCAGGTCGACCAGCTGGGTCCCTGCTTATCGGTGCTCGGCGCCATCAGAAAGCCGACTCCTGCGCAGTTCTTTTCGAACTGTCCGGCGGTGTCGCCGTCGTGTAGAATTCCGAAGCTGTGGCCGAGCTCATGGGCGAGGATGTAGCCGGCGGTGAACTCGCCTCCGTTGAGCACGGAAACGGAGTGCGTCGGCGAGCAGATCACATCCGTGAAAGCAACTCCACCAATTGAACTAAATGATGTTAATTATTGGCGTGCCATCGCTTTCAGCGTCGTACCCTCCGCTCTTCAGAAGTTTGTAGCCGCTGATAATGGTCACGTGATCGACTCCCAGCGCATTAGCATTATACGGCGACAAAGCTGTATTCTCAAGATATGTGTTAATTTCACCGTTATATTTGCTTGCGGTGGTGTACGCTGGCTGAGTCTTCCAAATCAGATACCTGTAACAGTAAGTACAACTGAAAAATTCATTTCTGGCCTACTTTTTGACTTCGATGTGAACCTTTGGCGTGAATTGCATGTAATCCGACTGCAACATGTCAATTACGGCGCCAATGTAATCGTCGAGTTGGGCCTCAGCCAGACTACCGTAGTTGGTGACATATTCGTCCCACAGACCTTTGTCGACGATGACACCAAGTTCGAGGTAGACCTCAGTGCGCGTTGACCGGCGAACGCGATTGAACACCGTTCGTTTTAGTCTCAGCGACTCGTCTGTGATGAGAATTTCATCGTCTTGCGCTGTCTGCGGCTTTGCCGACGAAACGATCACATCCACAGTGAAAATGCCATCCTTCAACACGATTTCGCTGGCTGGTGTTATTCCCAATCTTTGACCGTTTATGTGTGCGGCACCTAGAATTTTTTGCTTTAGCTATAATATCAATTTAATTTGTTAGCCGTGCCATCTTTGTCGAACTCGAAAGAACCGTCTTTAACAGCTTTGAAGCGAACGACGATTAAGTCATTTCCTCTTCTGCCGAGGAACACATTCGGGTTGTCCACCCGAGTTTTGCCGGGTAATTTTTTCGGAGGGCTTAAGGCGAACGTAACAGTTTCTTTGTCAGTAGTCAGTTGGATGGATCCGCTTTCCTTAACGATTGTCAGCGCTGCCTTGAAATCTGCGGCCACCGTAGCGACTGCGACTCCCAAAACCAACAGCACGGCTGCCAGAACATTCATTGTGCGGCGGAATAATGTGCTTCATAATTGAATAGCATGCTTTTAAGCAAGCATTTATTTGTCTAAACTGCCATGACCAAGGTCAACGAGATCGACGAGCCATTGTATCAGTGTGGTGTGGGCGAAGGACTGTTGGCGCACCTGTATCATCCTATCATGACATTTCTGCCTTACGTAGTCGAGGACGGAAGCAGGCATTATTCGTCGGGCCACGTGGTTTCAATGGCAGTCGGCGTCTTTCTGGGGGTAAATTGCTCGTCAAAAGGTCGTCTATTGCCAACCAATTCGCGCATTATCGCGTCGCATATGCAACCCGCACCTTGCACCTTGCAATCACCATTCATTCCATTGCTCATTACATGTCTTGTTTGATTGACGGTGTAAATCGTGTCAAGATATGCGGCACGATCACGCATCGCGACTCGATCCCCACCCCCACCCCCGTCTGCCGGGCGGCTATGGCGAACATTTACCCAAGGTGACAATGGGAGAGAAACGGATCGGGCGGTAACTCTTCAGCACGATCCGATCGCACCAAATTTTCGGCAGTTCTGGCTGATAAATACCATTCAGACGATCTCACGACCATTTGTCATCTTTCGATTTTTTGTTCGTGACGCGGATCACCTGGTCCCCCCTATATCACGCTGATTCACGAGCAGACTTCTTTTGACGCCCCGGCGGTCACTGTTGCGTGGCGGGAAAACTTGCGGAAAGCGGCCGTTATTTCGCTCTCTTTCGCCGGCGCCCTGTCAGGCATGCATAAGAATGCTGACCGCAATAAGAAACGTGGTCGTCGGATGCGTATGTCGTCGGTTCAGCGAGCGGTGGCGCCGATGGAGGTCGCCGCGGGTAGCGCCGCCAACAATGAGCCGGGACGTCCGACAATTAGCGCGGCGTGTTTTTGCTCGTCGACTGCCACGAGCTGCGAAATAGGGCCGGCGATCATCCCATCCGCGCGAATGTGAAGATATTTTTCGGCGAGCGTTTTATGCGCTGCGGAACGTCGCGGATGACCGCAAGAAGTCGCGATGCGCGTGGATGCGCATCATATGGGCTCAAGGATGGCCAGGGAGGGACGATTCGTTGTCGGGAGGACAACAAGGATAACTGTTGCAATTACGGATAGGGCGCGGCGGCGGCGTTCAAGCGTAGGTAGGTTTGTGGGCCAGAAGTGAGGAGTCAAATACTCCTTCCGCTCCGCGTATTCACTCAACTGCCCATCTTATGGTCGCCGCGATCGGACGACTCGCGTGAATCGACGCATAACGTCGATTAGATGCCGCCTCGCATCTTGGTTATCCATGCCGTCGCTCCCTGCCCCTGGTATACAACTAGGTCGGACCTGACCCGACCTCGACCAGTAATAGCGGTTCAGAGGCCTCCTTTAAATGCTTGATGGTCGGAGGTCACCGCGAGGCTGTCGACGGTTGGCGCGCAACGGCTGTCCCCCTGTCCGACCGACGATTCTCTCAGCACCCACTCATTTCAGCGCCCCATCTCGCGTCATGTCATCAGTGCCATCGGTCGTACATGGCCTCTCTTTGCTGGCGGTAAGCTTACTGTTCACTGTTCCTCCGTCTCTCTTGTTTATCAAATGACGTGGTTTCTAGCTGCTCGCCACCGTCTGTTCCATTCCAATCGACAACGGGGTGGTCGGTATGTGGTAAATGAATTTCATTCGCACTTACGGCAGAATTTTGCAGGCGAGCCAGAGATCGAATGCGGCTCGGAAACAATCACTGTCTCGTTCAAAGCGCAAAATCCGTACGACGGCAAAATGTTCGTCAAAGGGTTTTACCACGATGAGGAGTCGTGTGTCAAGAACGGCCGCGGACAGGAAGAAGAATCGTTTCTTCTTCGCTTCGATCGGTGCGGTGTGAAGCGTTCTCGAGAGGCAAGTGTTCGTAACTTGTCGAGCCTGTTAACCGTCTGTCTTCAGGTCAATGGTGTCAGCGTGTCAGCTACAGTAATTATCTCATTTCACAAAATATTTTTGACAAAAGTCGACCGCGCTTACCGAGTCAGCTGCTTCTACATGGTCAGTCAGTCCAAAATCCCAATCTGATTTTATTCACTATCGATAATTTCAATTTTAGGAGGCCGCAAAATCGGTGTCTCAAGAAATAGAAGTCAGGTAGTTGCGCGGATTTTTGCGTTACTAAAAGAGCTTTTCTATCTGTCTGGTTTTTGCAGCATGCTGACGACAGCTTTGATTGAGAAACAAACGGAGATGCCGGTGTGTCGATATGAGATTTTGCGAGGCGGCATCGACGGTCCGCCAGTGGCGTACGCACGGATCGGCGAATCCGTCTATCATAAAGTGCGCCTTTTTGATCAATGATCGCCTTTTTCAAAATAATCCCACACCCATTTTACTATCCACAACTTTTTCAGTGGACATGTGTGGCCAAAGATGAGGACCGGTATTGTATGCGAGTGCACACTTGCAGCGTTGATGATGGGTAAGACATTCATTTCAGTCGAAAACGCCGAAATTGTCAGTGTGACCGTTTATTTTTCAGACAAGGTGGCATAAAAGTTCCGGTCCTTGACGAAAATGGGTACTGTTTCAGTGCCGTAGGATATGAGTTTCAAACGGCTTTTTTGTTGCAGATGCGAAGTGGACCATTTCATTCTGCAGAGTCTGGAATATTCCTCCGATCTAATGGCAGGACAAGAAGCGCACGTGTTTAAATTTGCGGACCGTCCAGCTCTGTATTTCAACTGTCAAATCGAGCTAAGAGTCAAGGATCAAGTCACTGGCTGTTCCTTAGTGGTACGGTACCGGACTGGAATGTCTTCTGCTACCTGATGCATTCGTTCAGCAACCCAACTGCGGCGGCAGCTCCAGTCCATCGGCGGTGCCGCAGTCTGTCGACGAAACCACCGGACCCGCGTACGAGTTCGAGCTCAGTTCAACGACGGCGCCGCCGCAACCGACGGAAACGCCTCTGCCGTTTGACCTACAGACACCGTCGGCGATAAGTACATTGGCGCAGCCGCAGGAGACGCAACCGACGCCTCAGGAACAACCTTACCCACCTCCGCGCGAACGACACCCGCCGTCGCAGAATCCATATCAGCAACGGTGGCGATCTGCGCAGCGACAACGACGAACAGCTGCCCATCCCGACATGATCGCCGACTTCGACCTGCCCGAGCAGCAGATCATGGTCTTCGGGCTGGAGGATGCGTCACCACCATGTTCGCCTTTGTGATTTTGCAGACAATTGCACAACAATGACTTGCAGCATTAGCGACGGACGAACGCGAGACGCTGACGCCGCTCGACAAGGAAGGCAATCTACGAACGTATTTGTCGAAGACGGACGGGTCGGTGTGCTTGTCGGCCGAGCGATTCGCGGGAATGACCATTGCGCTACTCGGGCTAAGCGTGCTCAGCGTCGCCTTGGTACTGGTCGGCTTCGTCCGGAGGCACGTGCTGTACGAAGCATTGATGAACAAGGCCAAGCAATGAATGCCCACCCTCCTCTTCTTTTGCAGCTAGACTTTCAGTGCAGTACAGGTATTACTGTGCATAACGAGCCGTTTGTCGACAAAGAGTGCTTTAGTCGGCAACGGGCTTGCTTAAAATGGGTGGTGCTTGTCTGCTCAAGCTTTAATCTCTAATATTTGATGATCTTCGCGCACTTTATGAGCCGCAAATTTGTTCATGTCCCTTCAACGATTGGCAGTCGAATTTGTGTCAGTCATACGAACGCCATTGCTGTTAAGTTATGTACCTCGGATTCGGATGCAATCGACAAATTTCGAGAGTAAAGCGCCGCTGAGAACAATATTGATTGACGAATCGATCGATTGCTGGCAATTCAAACACACAATACATTACGCGCATAATTATCACACTTGGTGCTGATATTAGAAACTTGATTGTCATCACCTGATATAGCGTCGATAAAGAAGTGGGCATTCTGAGATTGTCGAAGGTAAGTTCTCACAACGTATGAAGGAAGGTCGCTAAGCGCATTCATCGGCTACGACGTCGAGTTCGCTTCGGCGAGCAACGGCTGTTCATATCCATTGGGCACCGGAGGAGTCTGCTGAGAGCGGTCGGCGGCCGAGTCCGACTTCAAATGATCGTTAATGTTCAGTTGATGCAGATCGACGGTCACCTCGGTAGTGGCAGCCGTGTAGGTAGCAGACGATCTGCTTACAATGGCCGCACCGTTGTCAACAGCAATCAACGTTGTGCGCGCAGTCGATGTGCCGGGCAGTTCGCTCGAGCTTAAGTCCCGAGAGAAGCGCGGCGTCGCCTGCGGTTTGTCCTTGTCTGCGATGCGAACGTACACCGGTCGGTACAGCAGCATGTGGTCGTCGTCGACGGAAGCGCCCGCTTCGCCCGTTCCTCCGTCATACACTTGACCTAGTCGAAACTCTGGCGAAATGTACTTTCCACCTTCCACGTGCTCTGCGCAAAAATCTAAGACAAGCAATTGTTCGCGCGATCATAAAAATGAAGATGAGCTTCACGCTACCGTATTCAATTGGCGGCATTGACATTGAGCTGTTCGGTACGCGATATGGAACGGTGGCCACTGTCAATGGAAAATCCATCGGCAGGCTTTCGTTGCCCTTTTCGTCTTCCAAACAAACCTATCAGTAAAAAGAGTGTGCTTTGAGCGATTGTATGCCGAATCAAGCGTGAAAACCTTGAAGACATAATAAATTTGTATTAGCCGACAGACACCAATGAGAGTGGCGGGCACGACGGGTAACTTAATGGGTTGCTCCAGCGTGGAGTCATACTTTCCCTGAGAGTACTGCGCGATCGGTGGCGACCTGAAAAAGGAACGGCCGATTGGCGAGTTGCGCATGAAGGCGACTAGGAAGTGGCACTTGTGCTCGAGAACGGTGCAACTAAGGGCTTTGCTTTCGCCGAGAACGCCCTTGTCGATGAAGTATTCGACGAACTGAAAGCGGCCGACGTTATGTAGCGCGACACGGACTACTTCCTGCTAACGCGTCGCTGTACCTGGATCAGTTTGATTTTGACGGTGATTGACTGATCGGACTGATTTTCCACTTGCGCATGCAGACGAATGTTCTCGCCGCAGACGTAGGCGGTTCGCTCGAGCGTGAGGCGTAGCGCCAGCGAGCCGCGCTGACAGCATAGACAGCAGGTCGTCTTCCGGTCCTGTCCGACCAGCGAGTTCTGAAAGCAAAAAGCGTTGCGTACCGCTACAATAAAACGCGGCGCCTCATTTCCACACCAGATATTTCTCGTCCATGCAATCAATATGCGGTCCAATCACGGTGAAGTACTTGATGCCCTGCGGAGAGCTGGCGTAAGGAATGTCGATCACAACCTGTACGGCATCAAAGACTCTTCGTATACGAGCAAACCCCCAAATGTAAGACCTTGATATAGTATCGAATGGTGCCTAGCTTCGACTCGAGCGAACACGGCAGCGCTGTCTGCGGCAACTGGAAGCTGAACGGAAACTGATGCATTCCCCGCGGAAGGATGGGAATGTGCCCGTCCTCTTCGTGTTTGTCTGCAATCAGCGGCCTGCTCGCCATTTGACGCAAGGCACGCGGAAGGACCTTTGCCCCAGATGACGGCTTTGTCGTCGAGTAGGTACTGATCATCTTTGACGGTCCGTCGCTCGCCGGACTTGGTGATTTTCATTTGTGCGTGCGCTTTGCCCCGCAGCACCACCCGGATGCCTGCAATTGACCGGTTGAACAAGCTCGTCGGACGCCGTTACGCTGTCGTCGGCCGATCGATACGAGTCGGCGGCGTGCCGATCAAAGCAAATTCTGTTGCAACTACTAAACGACATCGTCCGGCCGACGGCTTACGAGCGTCGGTCACTTCCGACAGTCGTTAATATGAGAATGTCCACCGACCGACCTCTGATCTTGATATTCTCCGAGTTCTCGAGCACCACGACGCCGTTGAGCGTCTCGCCGGAAAAGTAGGATATTCAAAACGGAACTAACGTTCACCTAAACGAACCTGCATAGTATACGTCCTTTTCGAGACGGATGTCGAAGCTGGTGATGTAGTCCATGGCAGTGGCTGCAAAGTAGCGACGGATCGGTCGAGACGGCTCAAGTCGGATCCGCGCACTAACAGCGCTAATCAAAGGCGCCCTGCCGACGGCGCGCCTCGACCGAAATAACGGAAGGCGGCGGTGGCGGCGGTGAGAGCCGCAGCTTCCCGTCGGCGCGCGCGTTCATGCCGTTCGATAATAAGTCGGCGTGAGTCGGCGCCCGCGCTAATCAAGCAAAAAGACAGCACACCATCGATCGCCGTTTCCCTCCGTTTCCCGTCGCCGAATCGCCGGTCGACGGATCCCCCGCAGTCGCCGGTCGGACGGACGGTCGGTCGGGCGGTCCGTCGGTGGACACATCGATCGGAGGGTGTGGAACTGCTGGCAGGAACGGAACGCACAGCTCGCGAGTATCATTCGATAACCGCTCAATGGTGTCCGGGGACGCCGACGACCGCTTCGGTCCGCCAACACAGACTCCGTCGGAGTCGGACCGCCCAACCCGCAGCTTCGCACGCGTACAGGCTTGGTCGCCTCGTCGGGCTAATGAATTCCAGACGCCCGCCTGGACACAAAGTACCGCCCAGCCAGCTCCCGGCGATCGTTGCCAAATCGAAACGGCAATCGCCTATCTATCGGCCCGCCCACTGTTTGCCACTCTGCCCGTAAACGCGGCGCGTCTGCCCAGCCACATGATGACAATCGTATTCGTTAGACTGGTGCGAGCTTCCGATTCGAGCGAGCAACTGATCGCCTACAGCGGCTTTCGAGTTGCACCGCGGCGCCCTACGGGGTCGGTCGTTTGCAAGCCGCGACACGCACGGCCACTAAGAGACTGCTGCTTTCCCAACA
>JAQGAX010001424.1:0-11178 GCA_034698105.1 Plectus exinocaudatus | reverse complement strand
CGCAGAAATAGTGGCCCAGAGTTCGGGGAGGTTGAAAAAATAGTGGCCCAGGGCCATTATTTCTTAAAATACGGTAACGCTTTGGGAGGGGGTGGGGATCGCAGAGGCCCCGTTACGCGAGCGTTACGTGATGACGTCATTGCTATGCTTATAAGCAGAGGGAGGGGGTGTCGTTTTGGCCAAATGCAGCGTTACGAAGGCGTTACGTGAGGGAGGCCTAAAAAGCGTTACGTAATTTGTGTATAGACCCTTTAAACGAAGGAAATTTTTGTCAGTATGTCTCTGCGCGTGCCTTCTTCGCCAGCAATTTCGCTCGCCCGACATCGGCAGGCGAGATATTCGCAGATCGGAGACGCGGGAGAACGCGCTGCTGTACGACTAGAGAGAGCATCGACGATCTTCCGTCGCCGTCGTAGTCCTGGTTAAAAGAGTTCAAACGGCGACGGCCGAATGTCACATATATTTCCCCGGATAATCTGTAAGCTGGACGACTAGTGCGATCAGCAGTTTCCAACTAAAACGCTTTTCGGTCCACTGTGTCTCTTACTTTTGAGCCATTCATATATTACGTAACGCGATTTTTGACCTCTTTCGGACACTCCCTACCGTAACGCGTGCGTAACATAGCTATAGGTCCTTTTTGATACCCGCTTCCAATGGTTAAGCATAGGAGTGACGTCATAGCGTAACGCGAGCGAAACACACCATTTCTGACACCCCCTCCCTCTGTCTGCGTTACGTAATATATGAACAGCCCTTCGAGACCGTTCGGGCGGCGCTTGATAAACAACAGAAAGGGGGGAGCGCAGACACATTTTTTAAAGAGGGCGACCCATCTCTCTCGAATTTCGATGACTTGTTGGAGGGGGCACGTTTTTCCGAAACGGGAGGCTGCACCCTGTCCCTGAAGATCACGGCAGCTGTTCAAGCGTCCATTTAATCGCATTCAGACCATCGTCTAAATAACGGTAATTGGTGACCGCGCGAGCTCGCACTTGAAGTTCAGAAGAACAACAAAGAAATCAATCCGAATTTCCACTCTTTACTTGAAATCAACATGATTGAGAGCATATAAAATGGTGGACTTGTTGCATGTAAATACATTTAACAACAAGAAAAATGCAGTATAGTAGCGTGTCACAAAAAAAGGCTTCAGACACACAAAACCAACGAAGCAAACAAAACAATGCAAATTTAAAGCATAAGAAATATGAAAAGCTATATTTAAAACTCCGTCACAACGAAATCAATTAATTTAGCGATCACTTGTCACCGTAACACAAAATTATCACAACAACAAACCGAACGACGACAGCGAGCAGTCGTCAAACAAGCCCACAACAAAGGAGCAGAATGTCATCAAACAAGCCCACAAAAAAGTAGCATGTCATCAAACAAACCCGAGCACGTTGAACTGAATTAAGAATTTCGGCAAAGATGAGCAATCTGCTCCCGCAAACGACCGTTCTCTGTGTACATCTGAAAGAAGGATGCATTGAAATACTCAATTTCAAGAGTGATATATCATAGATCAACGATAGATTAGTCGGAGCTTCAGATCAATAGCAACTCAGTACGCGGATACTGTAATTGCGTGGTCACATGCCATCGAAATGCATAGATGGGAAAAGTTTTGGTCCGTCCTGTGTGTTGGGCGTCACGCTGCTACCGTAACCTGCGAGTGCGCAAAGCGCAAGAGTATGTCGGCTGGGGGTCCAAAAAATACGCATGCAGATGCAGTAAGTGGTTTGCAGGTTGCTAGGTAACAACCTGTTACCGTGGCAACCGTTGCGAAGAAACAGCGATAACTAAGCATAATTGTCATCGTTACCACTATTCCCTCGCAACGGTAGCCATAGTTACAGATTGTTACCTAGCAACCTACGAACCACTTATTGCATCTGAGGCGAAGCTGGACTGACGCATCTATATAAAATACGTCACGCTGTGAATGGCCTTTTTCGACATCCCGTCACGCAACAGTATGACGTTATTGCATGACGCGTCCGACGCAGGCCTTCTCAGACACCCCAAGTGTGACGTAATTTATGAACGTCAGGATTGCATGTCACGATCAGTGGAAAACTAATGTGCACGCATCCTAAATTGTGAGTTGAAGAGTTCTGATTGATGAAAGGAGACATATCGCTCAAACAGGACATTAAGAACATTCGCCACAGAATGCGTTTAAGCGACAAGAAAGACGCTCTCACCAAAAGGGAACAATAGAAACGGGAATAAAACCCCAGGATGGTGCGCAATTAGAGAATAACACGCCGTTACTGAAATTAAAAGCGGGTGAAAAGAAACGCTACTTGTTGAAGTTGTTGTTTGTTTTCAGCTGCACTTTGCCGAAGTCGTTTGATTTCGGCGATTCTAGACTGATCTCTTTGTCTTTCTTGACTGAGCTCTAGGCGAAGATCTTCAAGCCGAGCGATGTCCACATCGAGGTCGTCCATATCCAACGAGTCCTCGTCACGCTCGCGCCGAGCAGCGCCCGCGCTAGCCTACGATGAATATCGGAAATTATCAGTGACGTTTAAAGAATATTCCGAAAACGTTACGCGCTGTTGCTGTTGCATTTGCTCTAGGCGTCTTCGCAGATCTTCATTCTGACGCTGCAAATCATTCTCTCGTTTCCAGTGGTCTTCAATGGCGGAAATTCAAAAAATTGTCTGATTATGCAAATGTTTCAAATTCTCGGCCGATTTTCAGGAGATTCAGGTTTTTTTCTCGGGTTGGGGATGATCGCCACTTGCAAATAAGCCAGTAGGACGATTTTGGAATATTCCTAAACCTTACTTGCAATTGGTCTTTTTCTTGTTGCACCTCTGCGTCTATCTCGACGAGAACGTCGAGATGATGACGCGCTTGATCATGCAGCTCAGCAGTCAAATCGTCGACTGTCAGTTGGAGAGCCAAGCATCGAGACTGATATTCGGCGAGCTGCAATGTTTCATGTACAGTAAAAATCGGATTCGAATGAATCCATATTAACGATAAGAAAGATTCATGAAGGGCTGGCTCATTTTAGAATCTAATGAAGAAGCAGTAGAAATCGTTTATAGCGGAATCTGTTGTAACGGTAAATCGTTTAAAACGGCCAGGATTGACCTGTCTGTCCCCAATTTACCACTATAAACGATTTCTACTGTGTTCTGAATGAAAGGGTATAATTCAAACGAACAAAATTACAACTGACATTTCGAAATGCAAAAAGAAATTCCCCTGACCAGATAATCCAATTCTGAAGTCATGATTCTGCGATAAAAAATCAGTTGGTCAGCAAGCGATTTGGCCACATACGCTTGACAAACAGCGAGACTACTTGTCAACAAGGACTGCTAACGATTAAAGGAACGACGCTGACTTTAAATACAGGGGTATCCACGCACAATGAGCCATAAGTGCCATGCACGTCGCTCATCATCACTCATGCAAGCGGGGAAACAGAACGAAGTGACAATAAGCGACGATCACAATGCTTCGATAGAACGAGGACAGACAGTCTGATGAAGCGCTTTTGAGACTTCACAATGAGTCGGACTAAGAGACCCATAGAGAATGAGAATTAGTGTCCTATAATGATAATTAATTACGTTTTTCTTGCATCTAGAACATTGATGTACCGGGTTAACGATTAGAAGCCCGCAAATGCACGCTCAGGGCATCGAATCGGAAAAACCCGGTAGTTCAAATGAGTTTAAATGAATAAAAATCCATTTTGGGTTTCGCTGTTCATGCATGTCTGACGGAACATCCGAACATTGTGACTGCTGCTTATTCTGTCGCACAGACTGTCGGGCACTGTGATCGCCGCTTTAAGATTCAAACAACGCAATTTCTATAAGTATCGCAATTTCACAACTACCTTTAAGAATAGGGCTGTATGTCAGTAAGAATATAGCCTGTAGAGCTAATCTCCAAAAACTTAAAAAACAAACTTGTTGGAGCCGATGACCATCTGCTTCTTCTATATAGTTGGCGAAGTCCGTGTTGAGAACAGCCTTAGTCCCTAAACGACAATCTTGTGCTCAAAATAAAATTCAGTTTCTGTGCTTAATTGAATCATATCCCCCACCATCGTACTAATAAAAGACCGCTCTAGTAGCAATCGATTCCCGTGTTTTCCAAAGAGGCTCATGAAACAGTCCATTCGCAGATACATAATAGAAAAAGATGGCATATTTAGGCAAACCAATTCAAATAAAAAATTAAAGCGCAAACCTATAAATTCGTTGCGGCAGACTGGACATGATGACAGCGCTGGATCAGGATCGTCGTCGTCGGGTACAAAGATCACGCGCGGCGCGCACTTCGCGCACATGAAGTGCTTTTGACAGCCGAAGGCATTCGGCTTGCGACATTCTTCTAGACAGACTGGGCATTCCCAGTGAAACGCCGGAAAACTGGAACCATCGGCAGTTGCTGTCTAAAACATTCCTTTCGGTCAGTTGAGTGCTTATTAGTTATTACAGTAGTTATGAAACCGTCGGGGCAGTGCGCACCGTCGGATTACAAGCCTAATTATTCGATAAAAATTCCTCCTTTCAAATTTCCGCAGAGATTAAGACCTCCTGGAGGCACATGTCACTCGGTGTTATCATTGCTTACCGTTTCAATGGACTCGTTGAGGTGGAGATTCTCTACGTCCGAAGCGGCCGAATGGTGACCGCCAAAGCCCAAAGCGCCGCTCTGTGCGCTCGCCATATTCGCCAGCAAACCCGCTCCTCCGGGTTTCGATATTCAGGATACTACAGGACGGTGCCGACGATGTAAAGCCGTCGCCCGATTCGGTATTGTGGTTGGTGTGTCGGAACAATTTTTGAATCTAAGTTTCATGTTCATTGAATCGCATTCCGGCCAACGATTCAATTGTATCGTCACGCTGCTACATATCCCATAACGACTTGCTGACGCACTTTACGTGGCGCACGGCGCGCGTAGCTTATATGCTCTCTTTTGAAGACATCAAAAATAGTAAGCCATGCCGTACTATTTGAATAAGCGGGCCTACGGCAAGCTACCTATTCAGTAATACATACAAAACTATTAACTATGTAACCTAGCGTGGGTCTAATGATTACCTTTCGCGAAGTTAAAGTACATTTATTTCAACATGACTATACATAACTATTATTGAGACTACAATCAGTATGGCGAAACAATTTACATAATACAATTTTGAACAACATATGTACAAACAAGAACGCTGAGCCAAAACAATTTAAATTGCGCATTTCATCCGCTTTCACTTTTGTACTTCATATCTTCGTTCCGGCTACTTTCTCAATTCGCAACATTCAATTTGCGAATCCCAAAACTAACGAAACGAAAGCCGAACGCGTTGTATGCGGGTGGCAAAACTGAAATTTTACACGAGATAATTACGGTAATAAGCGAAAGTTGCTCTAGTTGAGACCATAAGTGTTCATATCAACCCAAAACGGTCAAGTCTTATCCGCGAGCTCAAGCTCTGCTGCAATCGAAAATGAATCCTTCGTTCCTCCATCCTATATCTTTGCTAAAATCAATTCTTCGGTTCCAGTACTAAGAAGTGCGTATGTGCTGAAATAAACAAAAACGCAGCGTAGTGCTTCCGGGCTCTGCTGATTCTCTTTTAACCCCTTTCAGAATGAGAAAGAGGAAGAATGTAGAGCAATCATGCAATAGTTCCGATGAAGTACCCTGTCAGCGAATGATAGTTTACGTCAAGAGCATTGCTGAAAGAGCCCAGTCACCCTATTTAGCTAACGCACTTGGTGTGACCCCTGCGGCCTTGATATCTTGCGACAAATGTCGGCTTTCCATTCGTCTCAACGCCTTGATCTTGGTGAAACGCAAGAGGCACCCACATTGCAATCAGTACGTCACGTCATACTGTAAGCATTCGATTGAATCACAATTTTATTATCCGTTCAGTAACCCGGTCTAATTGTCGAGCTATGCAGGACTCGTTTTTTGTCCATGTTGTGCACGTGTGGAATAACGTGCCGCGTGACTGTGTTGACGCAGGTACATTGTCTGTAGTCCGTATGCGTTTAGACAAGATTGTGGAGAATGATTTGCTTCCAAATCGTGTATCATTGATACGCAATGATTACCGTGTGAATTGTCGTGTGGTAGGATGCAATAAGTGCCATGTGCCTCGTCCACCACTGTAATCATATCGAATCGCTGTCTATGTATGACCCGACTTCGATAAAGTATACATACTATATACCTGTAACGGGTGTCCGAGGCCAGGCCAGGGGGTCCAGGGGGGTCGGACCCCTGGCTGGGGTAGGGGGTGACCCCCTGGACCCCCTGGTTACAGGTATGCTGTACGTCAATCTACCGGGCAAGCAAAGGACTAATATCCATTAAGACCGGAATATACTTTCGCCGACGCCGCAGCGGCGTGCAGCGACCATACAATTACCAAGAGTGCCTGCCGCAGGTGTCAAGAAATTATAAGGCATTCTTGATAATTGAATGGGCCGCCGCAAGCCGCAGCGGTGTGCGGTAAAACTATAATTCGGCCTGCATGTTGCCACGGTACGGTACGGCTCGGTATTTACCGTACTAGCCGTAGCGTCAAATGCCTGAGAGAAAAGTACTGTACAAATACCAAACGGTCAGTACCGCGGCAACACTACTATCCATCCATTTCCGCTGTTCTTTGAAGGATGAAAATTTGGATAAAGCAGGTGGTGCTTCGACTGCTTCATTAAAGCAAATAGGTTCAGTAGACGCCAATTTTTTGCAACTGTACTTGGAAAGCGTGCGAGACATATTTCAAACATGTCCCTTCAGTTGCCAAGATTGACGAACCCTGATATCAGGGTTCAGCTAGATATGATAGCACTCCAGCTTCCCAGTCGTTCGTGCGTTCAATGGTTTGATTAGCTCTATTTCGAACGGTGATAGACGCCAAGCTTGTTGGTGAAAAACACGAATAATAGCGGTACAAAAAGAGGAAATCTCAGAAGGTCGCGCACATTAGACGAACAAACACTGTGACATAGCACTGTTATTTCATTTCATCATTTTATGGTGTGGGTGATCTAATTGACAGCACGAAATAGTTCGCACGGTATTGTAGGCAAATAGTATGGAGATTCCGTCACCAATTTCAAATCTTATGGTAGCCACTTGACACTCGCGACCAGGCCTGCGTATCAATAGTTTGAATTCAAATTTCGAACATTCAAATTGACACAGGTGAATTGAATGCGCGCGAATCAGTTAACTATGCATAAGTTTTGCAATAGGTAAAGGAATCTTCGCACTAGCCGCCGACAATACGCAAATAGAGCACTGGACCACGCACACAATAGAGCGAATGCATCATATCACAGCATGGTAAAACTCGATACAATAGGCTGAGAGCTAAAACTCGGGCGCTGAGTCAAGGTTATTCCTTGGACTTTCAGGCAATTACAGTAATTCAACCAGCAATTCGAATTTCTATAACAAGAGTTGCCAAGTGCTTCAATGGAGGGACTATTTTTGAAAAAAGTTTCCTCTTATAGTAATCCTTTGATTACCACTCCACTACCCCTGAATAAGGAGTAAACATTTGAGGAATAACCATTACAAAGCGCCCGCTGTATAGGTACAGTAATTTGCACCGACAGCGCTGTTGAACAATAAAATTACATACAATGACCGAACATGGCAGACGGCGTGGACACGAGGGACGTTCCAGTTCTTGTTCGCGCCGTTGCAGGTCCTGACGCGGACATCAAAGCCACTGCTGCAAGAGAGAAAACTGCATAATCAGCACCCAAGTCTGACCTTTTTATCTTTGTTTGAGTGTAATGTCAATCAACTGTAAAGCTGTTCTATGACAAAATTCTCGAAACACGGCCAATAAAGCTGTTCGCAAATTTCAGCACAATTGGTGCACGAGTTTCAGTTACCATGCAGAAATGAAACTGCAGAATAACACTTACTGGTCGCGCGCATCCAGTGCGCGCTGTTGTTGATGAGTCAGTTGAGTGGAGAATCGCACGTTCGTAATCGACACGTCACTATTGGTGATCTGAGCTGTGCAACGCGCTTCCAAATCGGCCTGCTGTGTACGACCGTCTTCCGACTGCAAAAGTCGAATGGTAAACAGTAACCTCGAGGTAAGTATTCAAGGGGGTGGGTCCTTTTTCAACATTGCTCGGTACCAGTTTTCCCCATTGTTAATGCAGGCTGAACTGCTACTTTTTTATCTCAGCGGAGGTCTCTTTTAATGGCGATTTTATGGAGATAGGATAAAATAACAAACCGTTCCACTAGGCGATGAGGCATGAGTTTGGTGTTCTTCTTGCTGAATTTGCACATGGACAGCCAGGCGGCGCCCTCCTTGATCAACGTGTTGAGCAAGTTGAATGATGGCAACGGCGAAGTTGGGCGCGCAGCTGAAAATTTGATGCGTTGCGCGTTTCAATTTTGACTACAGGGTGGTCCAAAAGTTCGTTGACTCTCGAAATGGAAGTTTTTGTAGATGCGGAAGCAGCAAATTTTCCCAAATCTTTTCATTTTTCAATTGTCAAGTATGTATTCTTTCTATTCTTAGTGACATAAGTTTAGCGTAATTGTTAGTTTACTTTTTTAATGAAAGAAATTAGAGCTCTCATTTTCAAACTTCACAGAGCGGGAGATGCGAAAGTATGAGGTTATTGCAACGCTCTCTGCTCTCAGTGTGTCAAAGCATTTCATCTCCAAAGTAGTCAAGGGATTCAAGGAAGCTTAGAGCACCGATGAGTGACCGAGATCTGGCCGAGTTTGCACTTTCGTGGCTTAAAAAACTTAAAAATTATTCGCTACCACCTTTGGTACAATCCGAAGAGGTCAGAACACAAATTGGTTTCCCGAATTGGAATTAGTCACTGTTCAGTCATGCCAATTTTCAAGTAGGCAATCAGAATCAGGCTGTATAAGATGTACTAGGTTTAATTTCGGAGCAACCCGACTAAGAAGTATAGGGTACATTGCTGTAGATTACTTTAGGATCGGCTTAAGGGTGGCAAACATTGTCTGATCATGTCTTCTGACGAGATGCGCTAGCATTAGCTAGCATTAGCATTAGCTCAAGCACTAGCCACTAGCTGACTAGCAGACAACAATAGTAAGTATACTGATAAGCAGCATAATTTACGGCGTCACCTACAGCATCAAGCTTGATTTGATTACTGATTGAGTTAGATTCAGCGTCATGAGAGACAATTGAAACAGAAGCTGCAAAACGCCCAGAGTGCTCACCTCGTCAGAAACAGACTCGCCGGCGCCGTTGATCAAACGGTTGTGGCAGACGAAAAAGGGACGATGTCCAGCCTGGCCAGCGGGCTGACCGGCATTGGTGCCGTCGTCTGGTGGTGATTTTGATCGCTTGGCGTCAGGTGCTTCTCCATCCTGGCCATCTTGTGCTTGTTGTCGAATTGGTGAGCTGCGGGTTGGTGAATTCTGGATGGACTCGCCATGGACATGTGCGATAAAATCGTCTTGGCACAGACCTGCATCATAGGCAGGACTATGCTCGTTCACCTGTAAATTTGCAAGGTTTTGAAGCTTCTGGAAGTTCAAGACGCAGGCTCCTGGAGGCTCAAAGTCTTTCCGAACGCATCGAAAATACGGCCCCAGAGCGATGTAGCGAGACCTCGAATCTGATACAGCACAGTGCGTACTTGCGCTGTTTAGCTAGAGATTGGCTAGAGATGCGGGTCGTAGCAAGATGAATGATGGGAACGGCGAAGTTGGCTGCGCAGCTGAAAATTCGATGCGTGCAGATGGAAACGAAGGCAAGCTCAACCTCCTCGATGCACTGATCTATGGCAGCTTATTCTTGCTCAAGCCTTCGGAGATTCGCATCTTCGGTCAACTTGAGGCGAGTGAGCTCTTGATGAAGTTGACCCAATGGGAACGGCGAAGTTGACCTCCAGCCAGGGCTTGGACCCCCCCGGCCGGGAAAAAACATTTTCGCCACTATGTGGCGAAAATTTTTTTGACGCTTTTTTGAATTCGCGCCGGAATCCCGACACGAAGTACCGTAGCGCCTACCCCCCCTCCCGGACCGGTCAGAACCCCCCGGACCTCGGACCTCTGTTACAGGTATGAATATAAGTCATTCATTTACATGTTTGTATATGAATGTGTTCATCAGTGCTTACAGAAAATTTCGGTCAACTGTCATAATGCTTTTAACTGTCATCGAGATTGGTTTGCGTACGTATTTCATGTACTCCACGACTGAGCGCGAAAAGCATACGGTATTGTAAGTGATCCCGGCTCCAAGGCGACAATATATCAAATTTGCTTGTAACGAGCCTGGTTTTATCAGACAGTACTATGTCGTGCTCGATGCATATTGTATATATCTTGATTTATTGTTTCCGCAATTATCCAGCCAACTATTTCTTGTGATTTTGCTGACGTCACAGTGGCAAGTTTGCCGCCAATATGTGCTTTTTTTCTCAAAAACGAATTCTCGCTTGGATCCATTTCAAGCTCTTACAGGCTTACCGTATCCACCTGTACCGCCTTGATATGTGAAACCTGTCGTTGGAACCATTTTTTTATGTCATGAAAGTTGCGAATGTTCATTGAGATTGTTGATGCGCAAACGGTCATAAGCGGCGACATGCAATTCTCCTATATTTTGATGGATTGGGGCTTTTATTAATTCATATTTCCTCACAACATCTACTGGACATAAATGATAATTCACCACAATTGAAGAACAATCACTGGGCTGACTATCCGTCAGTCTCATCACCATAATTCAGGTACTTCATGTTCAACAAGCACAAATTGAGAGCATCGCTAGTCAAGACAGTGCCTCTAAGTTCTATCAAAGTCATTAATAATGACTTAATGTACCCAAATGGTCAAAATGTATCCAATTAGACGGTCTCAGCCTATTCGATTCGCATGGTTTCATTGTATTAACTCATCTATTGCGAAATTCAATTCGAGCAGGCAAACTGTCAGTGCGAAATAATTTAAGTGAGCCAGTTTCGTCGGGTTTTTATTAACGTCTGAATGAACTACGTAGCTTGAAGTATATTTGTTCTACCCAACTATGTCTCGAGCTTACAAAGTATGCCATACCTGTAACCAGAGGGATCTAGTATAGATGGGGTCAGTACTACTGGTACTGGTACTGAAAAGTCAGTCCACTGATCAATTTTGCGGTCAGTCCACTGA
>JAQGAX010001423.1:0-11179 GCA_034698105.1 Plectus exinocaudatus | reverse complement strand
CAAAATTCAATTGAAGTATTATATCATTTGATAGAGTATTTAGGGCACTACTTTTATGCCAAGTTTCATTTACAACCGAGGGTCGGCTAGGGTGGCACTTAACGAGAAAAATAATTTCATAGTAATTTTCAAAAAGTTGTGCAAGGACAACGGAGATAGCTGGAGCTTTGATTTTCACAGGGAAACATGTTAAATACTCGATGTTTATCTGGTAAAAATTTCAGCGCTGTAGCTGCTATTGTTCATGCAGTATCCTGCTGTAGTTTCCTGAGTTCAAATTCATCGTACGAAATTCGAAAAAGGTCCCTTGCTTCAAACGATCATAACTCGGCAACCAAACATCCAATCATGGTCTGCCCGGGCGATTCGGACACAGCAATTAACCCTCTACATAGCCCTATAGTTTCATAGAAATCGGTGATTTTCCCCGAAACAGTTAGGTCGATCCTACCGTGGATGCTCTCATGTACACCCACACCCTCCACGCCCAGGTCAGCACCTAGCCCACTTCTGTCTCAGCTCATAAAATTGTGCTTTGCTGTCGGTCGGCTGATATATAGTACATATGCTAAAATTTTGTCACCAAGGGAGGTATGTCGAAAAATGCCTATTCATTTTTATTTTTATTCAAAAAATTCCGCAGCGTACTTTTGTTCATCTTCTCAATTGAATTGCTTGCAGTATGAAGCCTCCAATGATACTTCTATTCTTCAATATTCTTTTGCTAATTGGGAATATCACTGTAGTACGTGGTGACGGCTGCGACGACGGCTCTAAGCACTCACAGAATTTGAACACTGCTGAGAAATCGTAAGTGATTTCGGTCCCGAAATATAACACCTTAAACTGCAATTTCAATTGTATTACATTGACAGATTTTCGTTTGCATTGGTATCATTTCTAGTCCGGCGCCTGATTCGTCAATACTTAGTTCGTCAAATATGCGCACCAGTCGACGGCTGGGGCAGAGGGGGGAGGACCGATGTGGCGGTTTAGTATCGCCAAAAATCGACAGCTGGAGGTGCGGAGTGGATTGTGCAAATCAAAAGATCATCCAAATCCGATACTATCTACAAAAGACTAAAAAACGTGTCATAAACTATAAAGGCGTACCTGAGAGGAGTGTGCGCTTAGGAGGGCGTCGGACAAACGCGCTCTTCCCGATTTTTGACCGCCAAAAAATAATAAGACACCGTTATCATTTTATTGAAATAGACGAAAATGCACCATCCACCTCAACCCCACCAGACTGGGCACTCAAAAATTTCTGGGTGTGCACATACATGTAAGTGGGGGGAGTTTGGGGGAGGTTATCCTCCCCCAAATCCGGACCGGCCCAAAAATGAGAGAAGGGTCTCCCTTCTCATTTTCGGTCGAAGGTCGAACAAGTCATTAGGAGAAAAAGGGTTGAATGAAATATCAGTAATTATGATGTTTAGCATGGTTACTTCCTCTCAAGAGGAAGAGGTCCACGCCGATGTAATTATTGTTTCGAATTTTCTAAATAGCAGGCTCTATCAAAATAGGATTGAAGAATGCTCGGTTGACTTCATCTAAAGATGAAGTGATCCACGCCGCATGTATTGATTGTTCTAAATTTCTTAAATAGCAGGTTCTATCAAAATAGGACGTTTTGTTACAACTGGAGAATGCACGGTTGCTTCCTTTAAAGAGGAAGTGGTCCACGCCGCATGCTTATAATCCTCTAATTAGCAGATTTTATTTAATGACAGCCATCGTTATTACTGCAGTATTAAAAAGTGGATCGGATTGAATCCGTATTTTAAGTATCAGCGGTGCGCTACCCACCTCGTTCCTATTTACAGGGTGTTCCAAAATTAAACATCCTCGACCTTCGTTTCTCGTAGAAGCAACGCCCAAGGTCGAAACTTGGAACAGGTCCTGAGATGAAGCGGTCCTGAGATGAAAAATGAAATGTTCTCGGATCTGGCTAATTTTGATTGAAAATTGTAGAGCTGAAGCTGCGTTTTCAGAAAAGTGTTCATTTGTCACGTTTGGGCATTTTTAAGAGGTACTACGAAACTTCATTCGACAAGGTATCCCTTTTTTGAAATCTCAATTTTTTTTTCAACCCGTGCTATTTTTTATTTTTTGTTGGATTTTTGGAGTTGTTTTGTATGTCACCCGGGCCAATCTCCCGTATAGGAAAAGCACAAAATTTTCGCAAAAACCGGCTTGCACAAAAAATAGGAAGCCCTCAAACAGGCCCCCAAGTGTAAGGCAGTTTTAAGCACATTTTCAAATGCCGTTTGGGTCCCGCAACGAATTTTTGATCGAAACTCCGCCTACTTCAAGCCCCGCCCAGGAGGTATCCCTGTTCCAAGTTTCGACGTTGGGCGTTGCTTCTACGAGAAACGAAGGTCGAGGATGTTTAATTTTGGAACACCCTGTGCTTTCACCGTTGCGCGGATTTTAGTACTGGACGCAAAGTGCAATAGTAGCCAGTAATTGCCTATTTAAAACACAGGAAATATGTATCAGTATGGTAGGCTTAGGAGGGAAAGAGGATTAAGCGAAAGGTTAGCAATGGCAGTGAGATCATTGTGAACATTCTGAAACTATCCCAACTGCTATTTAAAGCTGTCTGGGTCTCGCAACAATTATCTGGATTACGGTATAGTATGCTCTCGAACTATCCAGAATATTTGCCATCCAAACCTATCTGGGTCCCGCAACGATTGTTTGGGTAATAGTACAGAATAAGTTGCCAGTGCAATTTGGCCGGCCAATCGGCTGCAGCGCCCCAGTTGAAACGCAACTAAATGCACATATGTATCTTTGTACAAATCTAAATACCCGTATTAGATCTCGCCCCAAAAACGACCTTATCAGGATCTACTCCCCCTGGGGCATCGTACGCTAACTTTCATGGAATCCCTTATCATCTAGTTTTCAGGTTCCGTTGGCGCCAATTCAAATATTGATAATTGCACAAATATTTCTTTGTACAAATTGAAATTACCGCTTAAGGTCCCGCGACGACGGTGGTACGGTTGGGTAGCCCTACCCTTAATGTACAGGAACCTAAGTTAGTGGGGTCCTGAAATGTCGCAGAGATCCCGGCAGATGGGATCGAAAATGTAGACGGGGTTTAGTGGCGAACGATTGCACAAATTTGAATTACCGCGTAACGACCCGCGGCGAAAACGGTACGGTTGGATAGGGCTAACCTTATCGCATTCCACTTGGACTAACCTTATCCCCAAATTCGGCTGCGGGTATGTCGGACGCCCGAAAACCAATATAGGCGGGGCCTGTGCATACACACGCACGCACGCAGACAGATGGATCATGCTAAATTGCCCGTGTACCTTTACGTCCTTTTGATTTTTGATTTTTTTAGTGAGTGAAAATCAAAAAATACGCGTCTGATATTTGTTTTTTGTTTTTGAAACACAAATCAAAAATCAAATATCAAGGTCGAATAAAAACAAAAATCAAAGCTCTGTTATTTGTTTTTTGTTTCTCGCTTCCAAAAATCAAAATCAAATATCAAACGCTTGCTTTTTGTTTTTTGTTTCGCTGATGCAGAATCAAAAATCAAATATCAAGCGTTTGTTATTTGTTTTTTGTTTAGCCAATGCAAAATCAAAAATCAAAATTCAAACGCTTGTTTTTTGTTTTTGGAAGACCTTCGCTCATTGGTCAGGCACGCCCTGAAATCATGTTACTTGAAGGTCACGAAGGGAGGGTCCAGGTCCCGGCCACTAAGCTTATGGTTCTCGTCCGCCTTCTGGTCCCAGAAGCATGGGGCTGGACTATTTCGAGTTTAAGGCTATAAATGGACCTAAACGCGTGGGTCACAGCCAGATGGGCACACGAAAGCTTGGAGACTACTTCTTCCCCTATCACCTATGTTAGAGTGTTATTAGTCTCACCTTCCTTTCATGTTCAATGGCGATCTCGGCTGGGCTGAGACTCTGGAACTTTAGAGATGGAATGAACCCATCAAACTTGGACCTGAGAGAGGCCACCAACGGTTGAGGACCTCGTCCTCAGGTCCTCAGTCGCTGGTGGACTCTCTCAAGTCCAATTCTTACAGGTTCATTCCACCTAAAGTCCCAGACGTTTAGCCCAGTCAAGAGACTTCTTAGACCAAGGTTGGAGTTTGTACTTCTGTTACTAGAGGGCTGGACATGAACCGCAGGTAGAGGGGCCTGGCCCTGGACCGTTCCCTTCGATTTCAGGGCGTGCCTGACCAATGAACGAAGGTCTTCCAAAAACAAAAAACAAGCGTTTGAATTTTGATTTTTGATTTTGCATTGGCGAAACAAAAAACAAATAACAAACGCTTGATATTTGATTTTTGATTTTGCATTAGCGAAACAGAAAACAAAAAACAGGCGTTTGATATTTGATTTTGGTTTTTGGAAGCGAAATACAGAAAACATATAACAGAGCTTTGATTTTTGTTTTTATTTTAGCTTGATATTTGATTTTTGATTTGCGTCTGAAAAACAAAAAACCAATATCAGACGCTTATTTTTTGATTTTCACTCACAAATAAAATCAAAAATCAAAAGGACGTAAAGGTACACGGGCACTAAATAAACGGAATCGGCGATACGTTAGCAAAGTGTTGCGAGGGATCAAAAAAATACGAACGATGGGGCGTTGCGCAATTTGTATGAACAGATATTTAAATGTCTCTGATAGGGGAAACCAAACGCAACCCACGAGAAATGAACGAATTATTAGTAGAGCAGTCCCAATCTCTGCTGAAGCTTCTTGGATTGCAAAGAGTGAATAGTCTACAATATTCTCAATGAAGGCAGGACGCCTAGGATTCAAATAAGAATGAGGAAGCTGCCTAGGATAAAAAAATAACGAACAGACAATCGAAGATTCAAAAAGAACGAATAGACTGTCAAGGATTTAAAAAATACGAGTAGACCGTCCAAGATACAATAAAGGATGAGTAGACTGTCTAGCGTTAAAAAAGAACGTGTAGGCTGTGTAGGATAAAAAAGGAATGATCAGGCTGTCTATAATAGAAATAGAGAACGAGTTGACCACTCAGGATAGCCTACATAAAATGAACGCTCGGACCGCCTCGGATAGAAAAGAAATGAGCAGCAAACCATGACAAATAGGCTGCCTAGGACAAAAGAACGAGTACTGTAACTGGTCCAGGATACAAAAATGAACGAGCAGACCGCCTAGGATACATAAAAGGAACGAGCAAACCGTCCAGTGTGCAAAAAGAACAAACAGGAAAAAAGAACGAGAATACTGTCTCTGGGATAACAATGAATGAACAGGTCCAATCAAATATACATGACAAATTAAACGCACAAATTAATTGTAGCCCGCGCGACCTAAAAGCAATAAGATTGCTGCTGCAGCAATCAGAACTATGAAAGGCTACCGCCTGTCACACGAAACTCTGAGCGCCTTCCCCACAGAGCCAGATATCAATGATTGCAATGCGCAAATTCGTGTTCGGACGTGTTTCACGACGGTTGCACTACAAAAAGAAACGAAGAGGTCATGCATACGTCAATTTTGGCAAAAAACCAAGTTGCGAAACTAATAATGTATTCGCTGCTGCGCGGTTCCCCCTTTTAACGCTTCTCTTAATTACGCTAATTGCTTGCGCAGTGCAGCGAACAAAACTTGCACATGACGCGCCAATTCGAACGTGTCGAAAAGCGTCTTAGCACATCGCTGTGTCCTAAAGCGCCAGTTGGCTGCGTAACTCCGCCTGATTTCTTCATGTTACAATTAGCGGAATTTATTGATCTGCAGTTGTAACTTTTACTCATGTTGTTTTGCGGCAATTTCGAATCGACGAAAAAGCGTCTTAGTACATTCCAAACGTGATACCACGCCGCTACGCGGCGTGGAAAAAAAAATTTGAACCCCCCTCTACTTTCGGGAGAAAAACCTGAACCCCTCCCCAACTTTCGCCACCTGTTACATGTATGGGTGTGCAGCTGTACAGATCGACGTAGCCCTCATTATATCTACGGTACAACAAACTCATCTCCAAATCCCATTCTAAATGGTGGACCCCGAAGGTACTGTATCTGGGGTTTCGTTTGCATTTAAATTTAAATCTACCAAACAACCATTTTTGACCACATTTTACCAAACTTACACCAACTTACAAAAAGTTTTATGAGGTTCCCTTGTGAATTCACTGAGATATCAGCTTTCGAATAAATACGTTAATTTTTCGCGGTAAAGTGATGAAAATTGAACGCCGCTTCTTTTCTGTAACATTTTCTATAACTGCAATAAATTTCATTCTAAAGAGCAACAAAATCTGTATCTGTGACTAAATTTTTACTGAGGAACGCAAACGTTGATTAAGCGGTAAGCTTAAGCTTAATTCGCTTAAGAAAGACTTGTTCTGAGCACCGAGTATTATCAGAAGTAGCTTGGCACAGTTGACAAAATGTTTTTTGTCTCCACCTGAAACTGCATTCCAGTAAACATTGACCAGAAAAGTCTGAACTTTTGGTCAAATTAAAAAAAAAATTCCTGCTCAAATATGGCGGAAAATTTGAATTTTATGGAAAATGGACAGAGAGTTGTTTAACTTTCATCAAAATTGATTATCCCGTTTACCAATAGACTGGGTTTTTGCCCAACAAGTTTGGTATTATGCTTACTTTGGTAGCACTCGAAATGAAATGAAGTTTCGTACTATTCTTCAAGTTAGAACATGGGCTTTCTCTTAAAAAAATCCGCCTGCAAAATATGCTTGCTGCGCCGAGCAGTAGCCAATCTAACTCTTAAAGTTAATTTAGAGTCAAACATTGTACAGGGTGTCCCAGTATATTTCGACGATTTAATTTTGAAAAACATTTTTATTTCTAGTCGGATTGAGTTGAAATTTCTAGGGTTTGTAGTGGAAATGTTAGGTATTGTTTTGCTTTTTAGTGCAATTAAATCCGTGCTAAATGAGCAAAGATATTGCAAAGCGCGCAAGCCACTAATATTCGCTCAGGGCCAAAAATGAATGCCGTGAGTACACTCATTTTCAGTTCTTTTTTTCATTTTATAGGAACGCAATAACTCATGTGTTTTCTCTTCACCATTCGAAAACTTTATTCTCAACACTTTTTCAGCGTTTTTTACATGTGATTAGTTTCGATTTCTGAATCGCGCAAAAAGGTGGAATGAGTAATGCTGCATGGATGAGGTATCCGAGGTGGGCTTCCTTTATGGGGTACCCCTGGACATTCAGTGGTAGAGATTCCATCTAGGGGGAGATTTACGTGTCTAGGGACATGTCCATTCAAAATCCAGGGCAGCAGTTAGAGGAATAATGAAATATCCACGGGTATCAATTGACCATGTCCAACATCAGGCGCTCTGACGTGATCACAGCTGGAAGCTGAGTAGCCATATTGAAGTTCTAAGACGCTTCCGCAAATGTTTCCGTCTGTTGCAGATTCAATACCGTTGGCAGCGCGCTTGAACTGTCACCGGAACCCATTTCAAATGGAGTTGGAAAATTCTTGAGCGCAATAGGTAGCCTACTTGGTGCCGTTGGATCAGGTCTAGAAGAAGATTCAACAAAAGAGTGTGTGCGTGAAATCCGCGATATGGTGAAGAACGGCTTTAAACGCATTGAAGAACAGCTGCATGCATTTGAGCAGCGAATTACAGAGAAAATTCAAGCATTAGCGCGATTGTTGCATAAAAGTGTAGCGGAAATCCAACAAACTATGGCTGGAAATGACTACCGACAGGTATAGCCGGTGTCAAATTTTGACTGCCATTTGTAAATTGATCATTTGGAAACATCGTTTATTTTCATATTATCTCGGGACTAAATGTTACTTGCAGTGGCAGGTCGTCATTGGCTGTGGGATACAAAATAACCATAAACCGCCTAAAATATTATTCCAACTGCTAATCCAAAACCATTTTCCTCCATCTCCTATGTGACATAAACTTTTCTTCCCTGATTTTGAAGTCAAGATTACAACCTGCTTGGGGTACAGTACTTAACTTCAAGTCCATCTCTGGTCAGTGGTCGTCCCTGCTCCCCCATGTCGCAGCCTTCTGGCTTAGCAAATATGGACTTGGGCGAGGCACACTCTACCACGCACCTTTGTATCATGCGTGAAAAATCTGGGGTTCATTGAGTTTGCTGTGAATAGATTGGCCGATTTGAAACGATGTTGTACCCCCAGAAAATTTTGGGTATCCAGGTCTGCGGTCAAAACTGGGCATGGAAAATTTCTGGACTGTGCGTGCCATTATTTATTGCAAGTTTTTTGCATTCATGTTACATGCTAACAAATTACCTCCATAATCGATTTATATTTTTCTTTCACGACAGGTAACAGACAACATTGCACCTCTAACAAGCGATATGAATCACTACTTACACTCTCCGGAAAATGCCTCAAAAGTCAACTTGCAAAACGCTTGCCGAAATTACATACCTAAGAAAATTCTGCACGGAATTAACGACCGACTCCATAAGGCACCCAAATTGCTTGATCAACTTATGGTCAGTGATGAAAAAAGGATAAGGCATCCTTCCTAGCTTCTTGCGACGCAAGATAAAGTATCAATTTGAAGCGCAAGATTGAATACTGGCCTGCAGCGTGAGATTTGGTGCGCCTACAGCGCGCAAATTACAGCGTAATAGCGCGTTGCAGCAATTTATTTAGATATGTTGGTCCAATATTTAATCGGTACCGATCCAGTACTCGGTCCAACCGAATTTTATTTAATCGGTGCCGCTATCGGTGCAGCCCTTGAACCATCGGTATCTACCAAAGCTAATTTTGTCTACCGCAAATTTCATATGCCAAATTTTCAGAAATAATAGCACTTATTATTTCGAAAGTATGGTGGCCATAAAATCGATAAAAAAAGTTTCACATTCTGAAGAAAGCATGTTTCAAGCCTACAGTTTTCAGAAAACTCTACAATATATCTTTGAACTTTTAAAATTTCTTGATTCCACTATGAAAACATTTTGGGCGGAATTTTTGGCAAAATTAGTATTGGCTAAAGGATTGTGTTGGCTACTAAAGGGAGTATTGGCTAAAGTAACGATATGATTTATTTTTTAAATAATTTGCAACAATTGCAGCGATCTGGCTAAAATTTTACTTTGCTACCAATACTTGAGAATCTTATCTAAAAAATAACTGTTCAATTCGATTGATTTTTCATCCTTCTATGATTGATTGAATAAAGAGCCTCGTTTTTGCAAAATGACGGCAAAGTAATGGTTATAATTATGGATGTGGTCGGTATACCAATACCGATACCGATACCGTACCGATGTCGTACCGATTAAAATACCGATACCGATTCCGCAATACCGAAAAATTAATCGGTATTCGGTATTTTGCTGAACATTATGCGCATAGTGATAAATGTGAAGTGTGCGGCTTGAATTTCTAGTTTCTACATTTGCCAGTTTAAATGAGATCGCCTTTTTAAAAGTCTAATTACATGATAATGTCAAAATCAGAATTTTTATCAAGTGAATAGGCGTTCTCGAAAGTCCTGATATAATTTCTTTTTTGAAAAATTTGGTCAAAAATGTACCGATTACGATGACAATTTCAACGTCTATTTTTCGTGAGTCGCGATTTTGATTAAAAACGATTTATTTGATTTGTTTGAAAGTGATTGGTGAAATATGGAGAGCAAAAACAACACTTAATTTTACAGGGAAGGGCACCTAGGATTCGACGTTTCAATCATTGTAGCTTCGCTAAAACTTATTAGATCATACCTAAATTTAGTTCACGCATATGCCTCATACCCTAACTTGGAAATTATTAAAATTTCAAGCTGATCAGCAGAAGTTTATTGATTTTATGCAAATGTTGCTATATTAATCATTTCATTCTTTTTGAGAAACCGAATTGCATTTTGTTTGACCGGGGCGCGGCTTTTTCTCTGACATGGACGTTCTTTCGACAAGGGCATTTCTCTTTTTCTCTCAACGAACATTTCTCTAACAGACAGTCTCAGATAAGATAATTTCTCTGATGATAATTCTCCGACCGGACGATTCCTCGATCACGGTTAAGCGAATAACTAGGATAGAAGGTCATATTTCGAACCTCGTTATTAAGCAGTACAACGGTCAGGGCCGAAAGTACGTATATCTTAGCGGTTAAAGCAAAAAATTAAAGTAGAAATGATTAACAGAGTCGTAAAAGTATTGAGTGACTGGGCGATATGCTGAAATTGAATTCAATTGAAAAACTTTTGAAGAATCAACAGGAACTTTCTCAAGGGGCGTAGGACATTCATTCTCAAGAATTCACTCGAACCCCTTCTCTTCCTCTTTTAAATTGTTCATTAATCATTCCAATATCTAACATTTGACCGAACTCGAATTGCAAAAATGGCTGATGAGCGAAAACTTAAATGCCTAATGGATTACGATTTCAAACTAACCAAATGTAATATCTAAGCTTTTACGTGCAATTTGTCGCTTTAATGCAGTTCTATATATAGAACCATGGCAAATAAGAATGCTAGCTAAAAAACAGCGCTCATAAACACTTTCCTTGGGATCGGAGAATTAACTGGTTGGAGAATAGTCCAGTCGGAACAAAAATCTGCTCCCGATTTATCCACTCTGCGACGGGCTTTAAATGTGTAAAGAAGCATTCGTCGAAAGGGCCCTTATTTGGCTGTGCTGTACTCTAACCCATTTTACGGATCTGTATTGCGCACAGAACATAGCTTACCATCGGGACGATCAAAAAGGTTGCTATTAGGGGTCGATCGCAGCTCACCCTGAGTCTTTCGCGCCCTTCGACACATTTATAAAAGTACAGGGTGGGTGGAAAGTAACTGTACGATTTATTTTTTGAATAATTTTGCAGCACTTCAACAGATCAAGCTGAAAATTTACACTTTGTTTTTCAAAGTCTTGAGAAATTTTTTGAAAAAATAATTACTCAAATCATTGGCTTATTCGTCCGGATATGGTCGGTTGAACACAGAGCTTCGTTTTTGACAAAATGATGGAAAATGTGTCATAAAGATGCGAATTTGTTTCAAAATATTTTTACGATCGTAGCGCCAATCAAACTGAAACTTTGTGAACTTGTTATGCAATTAATTAGTTTGTTCCTCTGAAAAAATTATGAAATTTGGTCACTGTTTGAGTAAAATACGATCGATTGACCTCAGAGCCTCGTTTTCAGCGATTTGC
>JAQGAX010001422.1:0-11183 GCA_034698105.1 Plectus exinocaudatus | reverse complement strand
AGTCAAGCTTATACTTCGTGGTATGATGCAGTTCGATGTTTCGCGTGGCGGACGGAAAACTAAATATTATATTGTTTGAATGACCGCATCGCACGTTAAAGTATAAATTCGGCTTAAAAATGCAAGTGATTTCTCAGAATAATTCGTCCCAAGAAGAAATGTACTCTTTTCAACCATTCCCCAATACTTTTCTTCACATGCGCCCCGCAGTCTACGTAGTATCTCCCTATAACGCCTGTTTAATATTGAGCTTTTCTGTCTGAATTTTTCATTTTATAGTGATTGTCTAGTTTGAAATCACAAGACGAAGAGGAGCAGGCGGAAACCCTGATGCTCTCACATCAGCACCGTGAAATTTACAGCGCACCATTTGTTGAGTCAACTTATTGTAATAATGACTCGCTACTTGAGACATTTTCTGCCTAATGGTACTTCCAGCACTGATTCGTACCCGATCGATGACCACGGAACGCAAGTAATCTCTTGAATACGTGATGTGCGAAATTGGTTTTTTACTCGCGATCCGCCTGTATAAGTAATAGTGCGCCATTATCATCAATTCTTTATCAAATAGTCTGAGAAAAGTCTACTTTAACTGACCTTATCAGGAACGTTTTTCATCTCACTGTTCTTCTATTTTAAACTTACCGTGCTATTTTAGTAATATCCCTTATTGATCTGTGCAAAAAGAAGTGTAAGTGCTGTCGGAATATTAAAACGAAGGCAGCCTTAGGGAAGGAAAGCTGACCTTATTTAGCATGTTTGTGATATCAGGAAAAGTAATTTCTCATGATATTCTGTGAAAGATAATGAAATTCACGATGAACCCTTTAGTTATTATCTGGCTCCGAAAGATCCGACAGAGCAGTAGTCTATAAGAAATCAGACAACTATTCGCAAAATCGTCGAGCATTTACGACAAAGGTACTGCAAATTTTATTGAGATAATGCAAAAACTTCTTGATCAATGTTTCAAAAAACATTTAAATTTTCTATCTTTTTCCTTTACATATTACTAAATTTGAAATTAAATTCAAGTAACGAAATTTACAGCAGCTTTGAAATAGATCTAGCGGTATGAGTTAGAGAAAGCTGATATTGCAAACATGTCAACAACGCAATTCTAGACCGGTAAGATATCATAACCATTTCTTCAAACGGTTAACTAATATTTTGTTTTGTTTTAAATTCAACAGCAGGTAGGATAGCAAGCAAAAATTCGTTTGAATTACAGGAAATGCCTGAACTGGTTCAATCAACAGCACCTCTATAAGAGAATTTATTTGCATGTTTGCGAGATATTGAAAACTAACTATTTATTTTACATACGGATCTATTCCAACTTCAAGTGTAAGTTGGAAAAGGATTGCAAGAAAAAGCTTACTGCTGATTCTATCATTGGGCACTATAACTGCAATTAAAGGGCTAATTGCGATTGCCTTATGCAATTTATTCAAGTTTTTCACATTCAGACATGAAGAAGAAGAAGAATTTCACCTACCACTTCAGAGAAACTCTGTAAATAATAAAATGGTGTTGCCTGTAAAGACGAAGCGAACATACCTTCTCGCGGAGAGATATCGAATGACCATAATTGCAGTCAGCGCGGTGCTGATTTTAATCGGTGCTGCGGTCTTGTTTGTTACTGCGGTCAACTTTTCCTCGTCCAAACGTGAGTATTACGATAAACTAAATAAGATTGAACTGGCGCTGGTTTGTCGATTTTTAATATGGAAGTAGGCACTCGAAGTAACTTTTCGAATGTTCTGGATTCTTCCCATCCAACGTCCTAACATCGACAACCAGTCGGCGGTGGGCCTCAACCAGATTTGGGCGTGGGGGTTATATAACCCCCAACCCCCCAAGGGGTCCGATAGGATTTGGAAAAATTGGTTGGGGGTTATGAGAAAATTGTCAATGAGAAGGGGGAGTACAGTGTTTATCGGAGGCTGAAAGTCGACCATAACGCCCCAAGCCCAAACCGGTGCCCATGTCTGGCCTCAACCCCCACCCTAAGTTTGGAGTATACTGTATGCAGGCGAATCGTACAATCGAGCGCCAGATAGGAATAAGTTGCCATATCCTTCCGTTTTTCGAATTGAATGACTTGCCATGAATAACCAATTAAAAAGCAATTCGAAACCGTGTTTTTGAATACGGCTCTGGTTTGTTATCGATGACATTGTTGCAGAACTTCGAGATCGCCCTACTGCACTGATAATGGCTATTGAAAGATCAATAATTCAGAAAAGCCTGGTGTCGAATATTGAGGATAAGAGAATTCTCACTATGCTTGATGGCAGTCCCTACATTTACGGCGTTGATTTTGACTGCGAACAAGAGCGCCTCGTTTGGAGTACATGTTGCACGCCAAAAGGTAGTGATTAATTGCAGGAAAAAATGACAAAATATGTCAAGTCGAGAAGTGTCCTCAAAGTATTCAAGTTCAAAATTCACCCCGACTACAACAGTTGTAGTTTAACCAGTGATCAGCGACCAACCAGAAATGGACATGGGGATATCCCCAAGGAGTCCAAATCCCAAAATGAAAAAATGGTTGGGAGATGGAAAGCGTGAAAACGTGTTCCTGGCGGTGAACAGTGAACAACGGCGGCAGTTTTCATTTGTGTGAGCCGAAGACCAGTGAAAGTGTCAGCCGTATTTGTCTACCGATTATATAGCTGCTTTAATCTTTGATTTGATTACTGCACATAAAGGCGTTCTAACGATAAATTACAATCAGTATATATTAAGAATTTTGAGGTTCATTTTCAGCACAATCGACAGGATCGAATCCAAAAATGTAACACACTGGACCATATAGAAATCAACACTATTTCAGCACTGCTCATACGACTACGAATCAGTGTGTCAAGCAAGACCGAATAACAGTAGCGTTTGCAGCACACGTGACCGGGGGTACGTTTTGGACGGAGTCAACTGTGATTGGTAGTTGTTTTGGACGTCAGCCAATCACTGTGAGTTCCAGCCAAAACGCACCCGTGGTCATATGTTCTGCAAACGCCACTGCAATATAGACATCAACAGAAAGTAACCGAACACTGTCGATGTTACTGTATTATAGTTTACCAAACATGCCCACACAAAAATAAACAAAAATGTAGCCCATCGCTGATGGCGTAACAGTCTGTCATTGAAGCCAGTCAGAGCTTTTGATTCTGCTGGTACTAAGCTTGTGGTAATGGAGATATTGGATTTTTTCTGGTTCCAAGTGGGAAAATTGCGCCTTTCTCTGTGCTGCAGTGCAACTGATATAGTAAATGTGCCAAAATTTCATTGCTGCCACTTTGGACACATTTATGTAGAGAGTATTACTACTCATTTACGTTTCGTAAGTTTGCTCCCAAGTAGACTAGCCGAGTCTAAAAAAGCATGAATGATTATCAGAATTCCTTGTCGCAAGATAATAGGCGCTTATTTCATCGATTCCCCATAACTCTTTCTGTTTCCTTGCAGTTTCCCCGTAGATTAGTATCCCCACTAACGTGCGTTTGTGTTGAGCGCTCTATTGCTTGAAATTTGCATTTTATAGTGATCGTAACGTTTAGAGAGACAAGATAAAGAGGAACAAGAGGAAACGCGGATGTTCTCACATCATCGCCTTGAAACTAACAGAGCTCCATTGGTTGAGTTAAATAGTTGCAATAATGGCCCGTTTCATGAGAAACTCAGTTCCTAATGAAGAATCGTACCCGATCGATGACCACGGAACGCAAGTAATCGTGTCTTGAATGTGAAAGTGAAATGTGAAAGTAGCTGAAGCTGCCGCAAAAACGCTTATTGTACAGGGTGTCCCACGATTAACTTAGAAAATCATTTGCTTATATCTTTGCTCAAATGCAACCAAATTAAATGCGGTTTATTTCGACTTAAAGAGAACCTTTTGGAGTTTTGTTTGCAACTAGCCTGTTGAAAATCAGACGAATATTCGTGATTTGACAGCAAATTGTAAATACTGACAGCTTTTGCCAGAGAAATACGGTCGATTTTTAATTTGCACAAAATGTTGAAAGGGATAATGTTTCTGACTCACTATTTTGTGCTGATTACGAATCTCAACTCAGAAATGCGATCAATTTCTTCAAAAAACGAGAAAATTGCGAAATTTAGGCAAAATCCTATTTCTCTGGCAAAAGCTGTCAGTGTTTACAATTTGCTGTCAAATCACGAATATTCGTCTGATTTTTACCATGCTGGTTGCAAACAAAACTCCAAAAGGTTCTCTTTAAGTCGAAAGAAACCGCACTTAATTTGGTTGCATTTGAGCAAAGATATAAGCAAATGATTTTCTAAGTTAATCGTGGGACACCCTGTATTCCGTGTAAATTTCAAAATTTTTAGCGGATCCGATGCGGAAACATTTGCGTGTATATCCCCAGATATTTTGGTTCAAAATACAACCTGGATTGGGGTGGTATGCACCCTCTTCCCACTTCCTGGTTTGCGTTAAAGCAAGCTGATTCTGTAAAATTTATCAAAAGCCTTATTCCTGAACAGTAAGATAATGTGCTTATTTCTTTATAATGGATAACTTATATTTCGTTTTATTTTTATTTGATTCCAACAATAGTGCAATGGGCAAAAAGGCGTTTAAATTGCAGGACACATCTGAGCTGTTTTCAACGACAACATCTCCGTAAGAGGGTTTATTTGTGTGTTTGAGAGGTATTGGAGCATTGCAGTTGCATATGAGATTTGTCCGACCTTTTAAGCACGCGGGAGAAGGATTATGAGAGGAGTCATACCTGGGTGGCGGAAGTTGGGAGAGGGGGGGGCGCAGAATTCGGCATCTCAAATCGGCTGGCCGGTGTACGATAAGTGGATTAACCCCCGGATGACCACGAGCTAAAATTCTTTTTGGGTCGTCCAGGTCCCCGAACAGCACCAAAGTGGAACGCTGTCGCTACTTATAGCGATCTAATTTTTTATAAAAAAAGGCCGCGAAAAATTGATCGTCTAAAACCACGGCATTCTTCTTATCTTTTAAAAATGTTCTTCCCAGAGACCAACGCTGAACACGGTTCCTTGGCCACCGGGGCTATCAGGGAGTCGCGCATACGTCTGGAAGGCTGAAGGTAGAAAATGATAGGGGTCTTTGACAGACCTGGGCACGGGTTTTCGGCTGGGGGTGCTCACCCCCCCCAGAATTCGAAGTCCATTCAATCTAGTGTAAATTTCGTAAAAACAATTTTCCGCTGCCCTTTTAATAGCTAGCCAAAATCCTGTCCGGAAAAATCACTATACTCCTCCTTCTCTTTGAAAAACTTTCTGCACCTCCCCCAGATCCCGGACCCCAAAGTTGCAAAACCCTCTGGGGGTGCGCACCCCCAAACCCCCACGCCCAGGTCTGGTCTTTACCAAATTACTGGGCCGGTCCGGGTAGAGGAGGAGTCCAACCTACCCCCAGATTCCCCAAAGAATATCTATTGGTACTTGTACGCCTTTCGGCCCGCGCCCACTTCTGATTTGTCTATCATTTAGGACACAAAAACCGTTTTACAGATAATATGGCGCTCCCTGCAATTACTTCTGGAAAAAAATATTTTAAAATAGCCATAAGCTCTGCTAAAATGATTCATCGCAATTATTCACATTCAGACATGAAGAAGAGGAATTGCACCTGTCACTTCAGAGCAACTCAGAAAATAATGGAATTGTAAAGAGCAAGCGAACACACCTTCTCGCCAAGAGATATCGATCGACCATAATTGCAATCTGCGTGTCGCTAATTTTGATCAGTGCTGGCGTCTTGTTTGCTACAGCGATCAATTTCATCTCGTCCAAACGTGAGTGTTCAGATACACAAAGCAAAATCAAACTGGCGCACGCTGGTTGTTTTTTTAATACCAAACCGAAGTGCAAACTAGAAATAAATTTTCTAATGTACTGGATTCTTACGTTCAGCGTACCACCATCACGTATCAATTGCTAACTTTCCGACTTCTCCGAGCTTGACCGAACATCACGCATCCCCCTAGATTTTCAAAAATTTCGCGTCACAAAATTCGGTCAAAAATCTCGAAAATTCACATTTACTTTATCCAAGTTTCAAACGATTTGGTTTAAGCGCTCTCTGCAACCATGCAATTTTCTGAAATGCGCACTTTTAGGCCTATTTGGCACTGATAAACCTGAATTTTACCGCAAATTTGTACAATTAACTCTTAACTAACAAAAACTTGAACCGAAATTCCATGAAACAAGATGGCAAAGTACAACATAAAAATGAGAAACAAACACGTTCTCTTGATAATCAAAAATTTCGGTGGTAAATTGGTATCAAATTAGTCTAAAAGCGCGCATTTCAGAAAATTTTACGGTTGCATAGAACGTCATTTCTATTGGGGGGTTATAACCCTCCTCCAGACTGCGGTCGGCCACAGCTTCCTCAATACCACAACCGCGCCCATTCTTTCTTGAGTGTACTGTATTAGCGAGCGCCTGAGCGGGATATGTCACCATATCCTTCCATTTTTAGAATTGAATATCTTGTCATAAATAAGCAATTAAAGCATTTTGAAACCGCCTTTTGCATATGACTCTGGTTTGTTATCGATGACATCGTTGTAGGAGAGCTTCGTGATCGTCCTACTGCGCTGATAATGGGAATAGGAGGATCGATGATTCAGAAAAGTTTGGTGTCTAATATTGCTGACAAGACAATTATCACTGGGCTTAGTCACGTTGCCGGCGTTGCGTTTGACTGCGAACAAGAGCGCCTCGTTTGGAGTACATGTTGTTCCGGAGGAGGTCTTGATTATTTTTAGAAAATAATGATAAATTACGTTATGTCGAGAAGTATCCTAGAAGTATTCGAGTTCAAGATTCACCCTGACTATTAAACTTGCAGTTCAGCCAGTGATCAGTGACTAACCACTCGCTTTCATTTTTCAAAGACACACGACAATTACGATTAATTCGTTAAGACTTCTCTGGTTCATGAATTGCGGATACCCTCCTGAGGCCGAGCTGCGCCCTTCGATCGCCCCAAAGCCCAGGTCCGCCTTGACCTACCACTCGCGTGTGCGTTCCTAGAGGCCACTACCCATTTTGGCTCAAATACCGTTGGTTAATGTCCAAATGGTTCAATTTCAATGGTTCAGATGTGATTGTCTAGTGCTTTTCACTTTTATAGATGCGATTTGGACGGCAAAGTACGATGGCACGGAAGAAAAAGAATTGATCAAAGTGCACCTGCCGTTCGGCATTTCAGTTGACTGGTCGTCACGGAATGTGTACTACACCACCCTATATGAAATTGGAGTAGTCAGCCTTGATGGAAAATCTAATAAAACAATCAGCACAGAAGTTGCCTATCCGTGGGACGTGGTTTTCGACATGGAAAATCGGTAAACGGAGCATTTTACCATTAATGCTCATAGAAATTGCGAATCTTTTTTCAGACATTTGTTCTTCTCTGTATCTGACCAGATTGGACGTATTGACCTTGATGGGACAAATCTGAAAACGTTTGTCGATTCCGATATCAGACATCCAAGGGGACTGGTCATTCTCCATGAACGGCGCGAAATCTGTTGGTTAGACAGGACGCCTCATGAACTATCCTGCATTGGACTTGATCAGCGCAATCGTCGCCTTGTGTACAGTTACTCAAGTACTATCACCCCACTCTTTTTGACTGCACATAATGAGAAGCGCTTTTATTGGACTGCTGGGCAAGTTTATTTCATTTATTCTTTGTAAACATCGTTTTGATCGCTGATTTTAGTCATACAGTTCATTCCGTCTCTATATTTGGCAATAATTACACATCTTTCGACATGGGGAGCGAGACAATTCATGGCATTCTGACTGTGCCGGATGATTGTCGAGGTATGTAAAAAGAATTCCAAATGCAGTTTTATTAGTGACCAATTTCAGTAGGAATGGAATGAGCGGTGAACAACGGCTGATATTCGAATTTATGTTTACGGAAGGCCAGAGGCAGTATCAGCTGTCTGTCTATAATGTTTAGATACCTTCTCAAATCGTTAACTTGATTGATGCACATAAAACATGTTCTAACCGTAAACTACTGTACAGTACAATCAGCAAGTGTTAAGCATTTCAAAGTGTATTTTCGAGAAGAATTTATGGCTGATTTCCTAAAAATTTGTGAAATTTTTTTCGAGTTTTGGTTAAGTTTCAGGTAATATTCAAGTGTAGCATGAATAGGTATAAGTGTAGCATGAAGGATCTTATTAAAGTCAACAACAATTCAAAACTGCTCATGTACCAGTGTATTGATATATGAAGCAAGATTGCATAAATATTATCAACAAAAAAGTAACCCAACACTGACAGTGTGTCGGCGTTTCATAGTATCAAATGGATTTGGAGTAGTTATGCTTAATGGATTTGGAGTAGTTTCAAAATTTTGCGTCAGGACCTTGTTAAAAAATAATTTCACAATTTCATAAAAAACAATAATTTTTTGCAATTTTTAGAAGCATAAAGTTCTCTTTGCCCCTATTAACGATCATTTGGCTCAGCAAAACTGAAAATCGAAAAAGCAAAAAATGTATCCCACTTGAGATCCGAACTTAACTGTGTCAAGTGCCACTATTGCACCTCACACCTCCTTGTAGAGTCAAAAATAGCGGATTTGCGAAAATGGCTTCATCTCCGAATTCATTAAGCATAGGTTCATTGGAAAGCGAAGAAGCTGCGCTATCCAGAAAGCCAATAACACCTCCGACGGAACATTAGTAACGATTTCAGAAGCATTTTCCTGAAGAGCACTCAAATGGCTTTTAAAAAATTTCATCTTTCAAGTCGCACCATTTCTCCCGAAATTGATGGATTTGCAAGATCGGAGTGAATTCGGAGACGCATTTTTGCGCTCTTTCGATCGATCCATAAATTGAGAGAAACGGTTGTCTGGTTGCTGAGAACGAGCGACTCAAAATCGACCCGAAAAAATGCACTTTTTCAGGTTTGCAGACCACCCGCATCGGACCACCCACATTGATTTCGATAAAACTCCGCCTGCTGGTAGCCACACCCATACAGTACCCATAAATAATAAACCCAGGTTCAGACTTCTCCTATTAAAAAAATGCCTATCACGAATATTTTTTTTTGCGCCACCCTGTATTTATGACTTGCCGTGCAATTGTGACAATTATTTGTATTCAGAGACGAAGAAGCAGATGAATTATAATGATGCCTGTAAGGAAGAACCGAATGATTCTTCCCGACAAGAGATATCGACCGATAATAATTGCAATCTGTGTGGTCGTCATTTTAATCAGTTTGATTTTGATTGGTACAGCGATGAATTCGTCCTCGTCCAAACGTAGGTTTTGAGATAAAGTAGACCGTAGACGGTATATATTGTGTTCTTGTTGGAATTCAAAGTTTGGACGTGAAAATAGCAATTAAAAACGTTTCTGAACTATGCTTTGAATGCAACTCTTTTTCAATGCTGTTGATGCTTCAATAGTGCTGTTGCAGGTAAACTATACTATCGCCCTACAACACTGTTAATTGCGGTAGACAACTCGATAATTCAAAACAGTTTTGAGTCCGACACTTATGATAAGCTTATTATCACAATGAATGATAACAATACCAAAATTTTTGGCATCGACTTTGACTGTGAACAAGGACGCGTCGTTTGGAGCACATGCTGCTCGGAAAAGGTTGTGATTATTTCTGCTGAAAACAATGAAAAATTATAGGATCGCAAAATTTAGGCCGTAACTCCTGTAGTTACCTTCTCTTTTGCCTTCACTGACAACAGTGCAACGATCGACATGAAACGATGAATAAATTTCGTCGAATTATTCATCTCTTAATTTCGAATTTGTTCATTACTAGTGAAAATGTGACGGCTAGATACAATTTGGAACCGCCGCGGTGGCCCAGTGGTTAATGCGTTAGCACGTTAACGCGTCTGAGGACCGCTGGTTCGTTCCCCCGCCGCGGTTGGCAAAATTGCCAACTTTTGATTGGGCTCCCGGTGTGAAGTATGCGACAGCCGATTGGAAGGGTAGGTGTCGTATACATAAGGGCCTTCCTAGGAAGACCTAACTAAGCGGACCCTGCGACTTGGTGGGACAGACGTTAAGGTACTTATTTACTTTTTTTAGATGCGATTTTGACGGCAATGATCAACGGCAGAGAACAGATAGAATTAATCAAGGTGCTAAGACCGGTCGGCATTACGGTCGATTGGTCATCGAGGAACGTATATTACACCAGCTTTGATCAACACAAGATTGGAGTAGTCAGCCTTAATGGGATGAACAATAGAATAATCATCAACACAGAAATTACCTATCCGTGGGACGTGGTTCTCGATTTAGGGAATCGGTAAGAAGAGCATTTTCCTATTGAAACCTAAAAAGAAAAAACTCTCTTAAGCTGTTTGTTCCAACTATGCCGTGGGGTCAGCTTTTTCGGGGCCCCGACCCTCATAATGCGATATGTGCTCCTCGGTCGGTTGTCGCAGGCCTGACACCGAAGACGACGCTGCTGGGGGTCGAACCCCCGGCCTTATGGCTGAGAGCCGAGGCTCTTAGACCACTCGGCCACAGCGTCGTCCTATTGAAACGTAAAGAAATTGCAAATTTTTTGTTCAGACATTTGTTTTTATCTGCGGATGGACAGATTGGACGTATTAACCTCGATGGATCGAATCGAATAAAGTTTCTTGAATCCAACATTAGAGAGCCAAGAGGACTGGTTATGCTCCACGAGCGACGCGAAATCTGTTGGGTAGACATAGTTGGAAAATATCTATCTTGCATTGGATTAAATCAGCTCAATCGTCGCTTGGTGTACCACCACTCAACTCTCAACGCACCATACTACTTGACTGCTCATAATGAGAAGCGCTTCTACTGGACTGATCATCCTGAGTATATCTAGTTATTCATCTTTGTATCATGCCTATTACGGTTATCCGAGGCCAGAGGGGTCTGGACCTTCTCGGGTGGATGCAGGAGGGTTCGAACCCCTGGCTGGGGGAGGGGCGATCCCCCTGTACCCCGCTGGTTACAGGTATGCTTTGTATTCAGCCAGTGGCGTGCGCAGACTCGACCAACTGGGGGGGCGTGAGAGAGAACCGGGGGTGCGCGAAAAAAAAGTGACGCAAAGCGTCGCAGCGAGTGCGCGAAGCGCACGAGCCAAATCGGCTGGGGGTTCAGGGGCGCGCT
>JAQGAX010001421.1:0-11196 GCA_034698105.1 Plectus exinocaudatus | reverse complement strand
ATCATATCGAAAGTATCATATTCTCAGTCTCTGTCTCGGTATTGATATCGAAAGTCTCTTTACTTTCAGTTCCGTTAAAAGTCAACCCCGCACGGGAAAAGCGCAGCACTGCATGCCAAAACAGACTAAAATTCTGAAAAATAAATATACTTGGTGAAAATGTATCACTGTCGTCTTTTATGCTGCTCATGATGTTTGTTTGGTTGCCAAGGTAATTGCTCTACATACTGTATTGTGACAGATCAGCAGTTCAATCTCTAAAGAAAGTGAATAGCATTATTTGTAAATGGTTAAGCACTCCTATTAGCCTATATCCTTCGCAAAAATGAACTTTCGGTTTGCACGGATGCACGCATGTCGGTCTTCATACTCAACGAATGTCATTAGGAGGAGCGAGGGGAGCAGAAATCGACTTCGGGATTAAGAAATTTGCCTGCATTTTTACTGAACCCACTAAACGCAATGATGTGTGTGCGAAAGTGTCTAATTTATTTTCCAATTATAGAAGCACGGCGTTCAATTATTCCTTAGCTTTGAGTCTTTTCTAATGTCAAATACAGCAAGTGAATCCTGAAAAAATTTGATCACTTCTATTTAAGATTCCATCTAAATTAAGTTGATCTAAATTGAGTTGATTCCATCTAAATTGAGTCATACAAGTTGATCCGTATCAATTCTCTCAAAGCGTCATTGGAAGTTTCCTACTCTTGTATAAGACTTCAAAGTTGCTGATCATGGCAGACACAGTAAGAATGAACATCGTACACCCCTGGGGGAATCGAAGTCAGTTTTTTAAGAATATTATTCTATCTCATGTAATTCAAAAATGATCTTGTCTGGTTGATCTTTTGTGACCATCCCCACCTGGGAAATATCCTCCATCCGCCATTCCCATGTCTGTGGCGCGGGTAGTGCAGGATTAAGAAATTCTGGACCAGTGAGCCTAATCAAAAGTGATTGAATTGTGTCTGCATTCGTGACAAAGGCAAAATTTTTTGAATTCGAATTTATTTATAATGCATGCATTGTTTGCGTAGACAACTTGAGTATGGTACAATTCTTGCTTTTTGGAAACAAAGCTTGAGACCTAATTTTTTTCTTTATCGCAGTCGAATCGAATCGAATCGCAACCGCATCATCGACTTATACATCTTCATTACCCGCAAGTCGATCTCGTTAGCGTCGCACAAGAATTCGTGCACAATTACAGCGCAATAATAAACCACACCGATTCCCATTCGTTGTTATCAAAAAGTGCTTTTGGAGCAAGGACAGTTGGCAAGACAGACTGCTGCATAAAGCATTCATTGATGCGCGTTTAGTTTATTTGCACCTTCCAAATTTTCATTAAAATGCTGAGCAAATATACCTTTTCGCGATGGCGTCAAACGAGCCATCAGTTTCATGATTATGCATGCATAAACATCGCGCGGTTTCCGGTGATGAAGCAGCTAAAACAACAGAACAAATGTTGGCTAAAAGTTTGGAAATTGAATAATGGTCATTGCTATTCTCTGGTAGTCGCTGGTGACGTGGACAGGGTTGTTATCAAACTACCACGAGAAATCGCCATGAAAGCATCACCGCTTGCATTAGCGGTGTTTGCGAGCTTTCTTATTTGCAGCTTAGCCAGTTCTGAAACGAAAATACGTGTAAAAAGGCTAAGTAAGTAGCACTCAGAATTTTATTTATCATTAAAAGAAATTTAAATCGAGACCGTAACGTCTAATTCATTGATCTGCAAATGTTGCTCCTCTAGTTACCTTATACTTGATAGGGGGCGGTTTGAAAGGCCATGCTACGTTCTGGAGTTCATAACTTCGAAGCATTCAATTATCGATTGACTTTGGCGTTTCGGAATGGAAAGAGTTAAAAATTTCCGAAATCGGTGTTGCATTATTTGCTTACAGCCCCTGTCAGAGTAAGACGACTTGTTTTGCCAAGAATCTGTTTTTGATTCAGTTCTCGAACAAAAATTACCAGTGGAGTATCTCGTATAAATCTGTTCGTGGTGGGACTGAAACTCGATATTTTGGCTACTGATGGTAAATGTTGACTATACACAGCACCGGATTAAGGCGAAGCTGACGAAGCGAAAGCTTAAGGCCCCGGACTCCACAGAGTATAAAGGTGGACCCCAAGGGTCTCAAGGGGTCCCGCACAGTGTTGAGGGCGCCCCTGAGGCTCTTCGCTTCGGGCCCCCGATCTCTTTAATCCGGTTCTGACCACACAGTTTGCTTATGTTTTTTGCAATACTGCTATTTTTATGTTCATTTCAGCTCCAACATGCACAAAGGCTGGTCAGAAGCCCGTGATGATTGGATCGTCGCCGCAAAATTGTCTGCAGACCAAGTGCCCATCGGGCACCAGTTGCGAATTCAATTACGCGATCTACATGTACATCTGTTGCGGCACCGCTGGTATGACATTGTTTATGGGTGCAAGGGAGATGAGACTGAAGCCAGAATTAATAAGCATCTATGCTGGGTGGGCTATAACCAGCAGAATTTTGTACCGTAGTTCTAATGCGCGATCGCGGCGGTTCGTATTATTACTGCTTCACATTTAGTGATATTTGATACCTCCAACGCTCGCGAGTATAGATTGAGTGTAAAATTTATCAGGGTGAGCAAATGCTACTGCTCAGAATTGCGAAAGGGGATTAAGCAGGGCCATGTACGTCACTGTCAGACCTGGGCGTGGGGGGGGTTTGGGGGTGCAGAAATTTTTTCAAAGAGAAGGGGGAGTACAGTGATTTTCCTGGACAGGATTTTGGCTAGCTAAAAAAAAAGGACTTCGAATCTGCACCCCCCCCCCCCCCCCCAGCCGAAAACCCGTGCCCAGGTCTGGTCACTGTTCTATGACACATCAATAGTTCGTGCGGGGCTCGCAGGCCGTGATGGCCCTTTAGAAACAGTAGGCCGTAAGTCGACCCGTAGAGAAACTAGCGGTTCACGGAGAGGCAGAGGAGCTAGCAAGTCGGGCCTGAATCTAACCTATTTTTGACAAAATTTGATGTCCTGGCGTGAAAAACACTGACTGAACGGTTTGTGTTCGATTTATGCAAATTTTGAGATAGATGACGTTCGCATGCGCCAACCGCTAAATATCACGTAAGCACGCTTTTGCAGCTGCGGCAGCTCCGACAACACCTGTAGCGACAACCACAACGACACCTACAACAACAACTCCAACAACAACTAAAGCTACAACGACAGCTCCGGCAAAAGCACAGGGCACGGTGAACAGCAAACCTTCTAGATGTAAGTAACGCAATAAATTTAAATGACATTATCTGAACTATGAAACCGAAAAGGCTACGATCTAATTTTGCGAATGCAGCATAACCAAAGTGACACAAACCAAAGTTACCGAAGTAGTCCCGTCACCAAATTCTTAACGAAAGTTTCTTGTGAGCCACAATTACTCGTAGTTCAGCGCTAATTTAAGTATTTTAACTCAATCCCTAACTTTCGACAACATTATATGAACCGAGGCCAAAGACGACAATACCACGAACCCATCAAAAATTTTCAACCCGACTAAGGGGGCAAATGTGACGTGTTATTTTCGAGTGCATATATCTTGAAGATGCTGAATGCATTTTCTTACTTTCAGATGGCTATTACGGCGGTTACTACGGAGGCTATGGAGGTTACTACGGTGGGTATGGATACGGTTACGGATACGGTAAGTTTTATTTCAGTAACTGCTGAGAATGATAAATGTGACATAATGAAAAAATGAAAATATAAGCCACATTTTATCGTTTAAGGCACAAAAAGTAAGCACTTGACAATATTTGTTTGTCTGTCTGTGCTTACATGTGATAGTCTTCAAATTATGTGCTATCATTTGACTCAGACACGAAATTCAAACCTCAAACTTGAAGTGAATTGGCAGGATTCCAGAGAAAAATATCTTTTCCAAAGCGAGTGGCTAACATAGCATCTTTCTCTGTAATCCATTTTTGCAAACCCCTCAAAACGTTCTAAAAACAATTCTACTATCAGAAACTATGACGTCGCTATTTCCCTTCGCCTCTAACTAGATTGAATGAATCGTAGGGATGAATGATCTGTATCCAATTGACTGCATATTCTTGTCCTATAATGAAAAGGCAAAAACTGTTACAGGAGGATACGGCGGTTACTACGGTGGTTACGGTGGTTATGGCGGCTATTACGGCGGTTATGGTGGTTACTACGGCGGCTATGGCTATGGATATGGCAAGCCATTTTCATTTTTTTCTTAATTTTGAGGAAGATAACACTCCGCGGAAATTTCTTCATATTTGCGCGCTTCATATTTTGTTTATGAAGATGATCAGATGATGTTTTATATCCATGTTAGTCTATTATATTATAGTCAGTTTCACGCAGGCTTGTAGAAGCCAGCCTGTACTTTTACTTAGTGCCCCATTCGCGATCTTGCATTATCAGTACAGTATGCAGTACCTGTTATATGGAGTAAGTACAATATATAAACAAAATGCTCCAAAAGTCTCTCCGGTAGCTAATTTATGCGTTTTAATTTCAGGTGGATATGGCGGTTATTACGGCGGTTATGGTTACGGTAGATTAAAACTTTATTACCTGAATTGTGCAGTTCGTTCGCCAAGTTTATTAAAGACCACTTTGAATTGTATATTGACTGTCGCTAAATTCTCAGGACGAAAAATTTCTTGCTATGAGTTTTGACATGTTTTTATTTCTTATTATTTGGATTTTGATGATAACCGCGTCATTTCAGGTGGATATGGTGGTTATTACGGCGGTTACGGTGGTTATGGTGGCTATTACGGCGGCTACGGTGGATACTACGGATAACTCCGAAACATCAGAATTGCATTGCACCCTTTATTTATGGTGTATGTTTGTGCAAATTTACGTCTTTCCCATACTGCCTTGGTTTCTTCTTATTCGAGCTGTCGTTGATATCCTCTTATTCAAAACGGTAGATACAATATTATATCTAGATGTTCTTTTTTACTATCGGATTGTAACAGTCGCTCAATCGCGAAAGAGCAGAGCTGAAACCTGAATTCATACTGAAAAATGCAGCTGGCAACAATGCAAAAACTCGACGCGACTTCAGCGTTTATTTCATTCTGAGAATCAAAGTAAAGCAGACAAGCAGGGCTGAATCATGGGTATTGGGAGCCCGAGGTACACCGAGCTTTGGGGGCCCCACTACTACCGGAGAGTGCCGCCAAAGCTCGGTGTGCCGGGGGGTTCCTCCAGTACTACTCTGGGTCGAGGGCCTGAGGCAAATGGCTCCTGTACCTCAACTATTATCCCACCCTGAGGACAGGGTAGCAGTAAAGCTAGTAACGCCTAAATTTTGCACTGTGGCGCAAAAGCAATCACTGAAATAAAGTACAGGACAAAACATTGGCTAATGGAAACGCTGACTGAAACAATTTCGGTACCAGGATTGGCGCACCGACCACATCTTTACTCAAAAGGGGGCGTTGTCTCCTTCGAATCCTCCGCGCGTACTCCAGCATGACGTGGTTAATGCGGAACAAGAAGCGAATCTAATTACTCTTCCTTGCCATTCACTGGAAATAACGCTCGCTCACTTGGTTACATGCCAGAAAGATGAAGTACTGGTGCATTTTTTATTTTACTTCCATCGAACTTCTTCTAATCGTATATTCCGCAGCGCTATACCATTTTCCCATGCAACGCTTCGCCACCAGTCGGCCATCTTTCATGTCTATCATTCCTCACGGCTAAGCGGGGGAGTGGTCTCGTATGAATCTTCCACGCCACACATGGACACGGGTTGGTGGGTTCGTCCTGCCGATAGCGAGACGGATCGCAGGAGCTACTCTAGTGATATCGGCACCCCAAGTGACTCGGAAGTCAATAATATCTTGTGTAAACCAAAAGATTATCCCCGCTACTACGTTGTGCAAACGGTTACGGTAACGGTTAAGGTAGCACAAAACCGTGAAACTTGTGTTGCCACGGTATACTGAATAAATAAATACCATACTGCGAGATACGGTATTCACCGTACTAACCGTACCGTCAAATGCCAAAGAGACAAATACCATACAATACCGTACCGTCGAATACCGCAGAAAAAATTCTACACAATATCGCACCGCCAAATACCGTAGAGAAAGAATACTGTATAATACCGTATCGTCAATACCGTAGCAACACTGTCCAAAATCGATCGGGCCCTATCGATACCCATAGGGTACCAGCGGGGCGAGCCCACGCGCAGCACCGCATGGCGCGGTTAATGCGGAACAAGGAGTCGAGCGCGGGCGCGGAGCGGATGCCGATCAATAACGCTCGGCCAGACTGGCGGCTTTTCGGCGAGTCCAAGCACTCATTTTCTTCGCCCGCGGCCGCAGAATGCGCGCCGTATCGCTCTATGTGCCGCCGCGGGTGGTGCTCGCGGGCCCTCTCCGCAAACAAATGCCTCCTGCCGCTTTTAATTGTTAATGATGATGAAATTGTGGACTGGATGTCGAATGGAGCAGTCTCATTTACTAGAACGACTAGTTTGTGTGAATTACTAACAACTCAAGCTTCAAGTTTACGAAATTTGAGACGTTAGTAGTAAAAGAAAAGGCTTATCGCTCCATATGGCGCCGCGGGTGGTTCTTGCGGGTCCTCTTTGCAAAAACGTGCCTCCTGTCACTTTATGAGCGCTCGCTTATTTTCGGAAATTTTAATTTCGACGCTGAGCTGTTGATGATGATGAAATTGTGGACTGGCTGTCGAATGGAATAGTCGCATTGATCAAGAGGTTAGACGACTAAGTTGCGTTGAATACTATCAACCCAACTTGAGGTTATCCAAACTTTCGACTACAGTTGCGGAAGAACAGGTGAAACTAACTATCTTCTTCCGCTAAGCTATCATATTTATTCTAATAGTACGGAAGTATCAAATTGTATGGCAGTCTCAATTGGTACGGCAGAGTCTTGCTAAGTCTACAATGAGCGCGTCCTGCGAAATTCATTTCTCAAGTCTAGGTCGTCGCTTGACTTAAAAGAGCTTAAGTATGATGCATTTCCCATGTGTGCACAGCTCAGTGGTCGGGACTGAAGATGCGGTGAACAGGACGGGGAATCCGAAGCCGAAGCAGTAATGCCGATCGATAGCGTACCTTCTTTTCGGCGGGGTGCGAGTCGTTCACTCTTTCCGACCAACGAGCAAAGCGGTCGCTCGAAGAACCGCTGAGTAGGAATCGAGGCTGCTGAGTCGCTCACCGCCGAATTGACGGCTGCCGCATTAAAGGAAGGCAATGCTCCACTTTAACTAGTTAAAACTACGTACGTCTTTGTGTATGATTTGGTTTTGGCGTTAGTGTTAGTGTTAGTGTTAGTGTTAGTATTAGTATTAGTATTAGTATTAGTGTTACTATTAGTGTTAGGTTTCGTTTTTATAGCTCTGTTAGGTTGAGGCGTGCATTAAGCTTAGGCTCAAACGCGAAGACATAAACGAAGGCAATACGTCACTTAAACTGGTTAACAACCGTGTGAAACTTTAAATCTAATTTGGTTTTGGCGCTAGTCTTAGATTTTAGACGCTAAGCAGAAGCCTAGACTTAGATGAGACACGAGCAAGATATCTTTCGAAACGCGCTCACAGCATATGACGCGCGTTGGAGTCGGATAGGTTTTGATAATTCTGCAATCATTAATAATTTTGATTAAAAAGTGAGTTCTTGCTGCTCTTCGCTTTTGGCGATGCATCGGAAATGAGAAGGGGGCTCGCTGTCAGCGGGAAGGGATACACAGGTCTCATGTAGCCTGAGATGACCCGCTAGAGGGGTTTTCCTTAACCGTTTGCAACTGTCCCAATAGCATTTGCAATTGATTGTTAAACAGCTGCTGACTCCTTCTGTGGTGATTCCGTTTGTGCGCAGATTGGTCCGGGACCCTAGAGCTTCAAGTCTGCCCTCATTGGAATCCTCATCGGCCTTCAACCCTCATCTGAAGTAGCTTCCGCTCACTTGGGCGCATGCCAAAAGACGTAGTACTGGCGCGTTTTATAATGACACTTTATTGCTGCAACACTGACTACCAGTTGTAGCCTCGCTATAGACAGACGCTTAACCTAATTGTGCCTAACCCCCGGAGGAGACCCGCGTGGCGTACCGTCGCTAAGCACTTTCAACCCCGACGGAAAGAGGAGCCGTCAGTGTAAAACAGCGGCGAGTGAGTGCCGGCTGGGGGGGAATCCGTCGAGTCGTAAATTGCAACGTCCGCTTGTCTGCTTGACCGATAGCAGACCGCGTCAGCCGGAGCCCAGAGGAGCGCAACCCGCCGGTGATCGACGACAGAGCTTGAAGCGCGCAAAAAGCGAGACGAATCGCGAGGGGATGCCAACAGGGTCCCGGGCGATGTGCCACTCGCTATATTTTGACCCGCGAGACTCGTCTCAACTTCGCGCAACAGTACTGTAAATCTGGCATTATTCGCCGTAATTAAATTTCAGTACAGCGCGCAGTAATTCCTATATTATATATTATAAAGTAAATACAAGGCAAATAAAAACGCCGGTACGCCAAGGAGATACCTAAAATACTGAAATTTAATTGCTTTGGATACTGTCCGGACTTACAGTATTTAAGACTGGTCTGTGAAATAAGCGTTACAAAATAGGCTTAAGATAGCCCTAGCAGGGGGTGCATATGGCGCACGGGGACACGTTTCTCCAAAGGAGTTGCTCCAATACTGCTTGAGCAACGTTTTGCTCAGCTTCCCTGAGACAGAGCTTTTCCCCCTAAAAAATGGCAGGCGCCCAAGCCATGCCTGTCTATCTGTCTGCTTATGTATGCAATCCAAAATCTAGACCAAGTTTATATTTGTAGTCTGCCGTAAATGGTTACGAGTGGCGTATGGATGCTGACCGGGTCCCACCGCGCGCGTCTGTTAAGCGTGCCAGAACTCTGACGTACCCGTCTCGTTCTTTTCTTAGGGCGGTGGCTTCTTGGAACATTTCGCCGCCACTGGCGTTCTTTACCAGGGCGGTGCCACCTAAAGAAGACGCCAGGATGCTTCCAAGTGGCGCATAAGCTACCTTTTCATAAAGAACCGCTCTGAAATGAATGAATAAATACCAGTTTGCTGTTATCTTCTCTAGTTCATTTAGTGTCAACTTTTAATGTCCCATTTCATTCAATCCGTGCAGTGCTAACCAAAAAATACGCAAAATCGGTTGTCTATTTCGGCTGCTTTCTGATGGAAATCCATTTATTAACAACAAAATTAGTTAATACTTATTTGATATCTTCTCATATCTAATTGCTAAGATGTCAAAAAAATCTTTAGCAAACTTTTAGCCGTCAGACTTTGTTGCTCTTGGTTATCATAAGAGTAGAATATCTTTTAGGGTGCGAGTGAAAATTGGGAGAAGACAGAGTAGCTTATATAATGCCCTACTTTTACTCAAAGTGTGCTTAGGGGGTGGTGTCAATCATTTCAAAGTGTGCATTTACCAGGGGAATGCTGTCAATCATCATTTTCCGAGTGCGTTCGTTGGGTTATGGACTCACTCGCACAATCGTTGGCCAGGCTGGAGGTGGCACTGAATGAGCATTCAGTGACTTTTCTTGGCTTTTTTGCGTCTTTACTATGTTCGCCGTTACGACTTGCTCTTCCGAAAAGCAGTCTGGCATGTAAATATTCATTTGACACTGCAGTTCAACCAATGTTTGTTGAATATTTTCACACTTTCACACTTTGTTTTATTAGTTATGTTGGTGAGAGAATTTGCCCAATATTGTTATTGTTATCAAACTTGACTATCAAACTAGATTGCTATCAAAACGAATTACCGAATTTCCATCATATTTACTTACTTAGATTTGTTGTTGAAATTGTATAACTCTTGTTAGAATTTTCTCACTTATAGGAATGTGAAACTAAACCGTTTCGCAATAATTCAAAAATGTATAGTTTCGAGTTTCGACCTCAAAACTTCGACTGCTGCTGTCTGATGACGTTAGCGAGAGCGCGCCGTCTGCCTGGCTGATGTAATTTAGGACGTTACGTAAGCTAGTGGTAAGAATGGGCGTTGACCTGTGTGATATGTTGCCTTTGCTGCGCGCGCGATGAGATAAGTAGCAACTGTTCAGTGCGTCAAAATAAATCAAGAGAAATTAAACATGCCTTGTGCTCCAAGGAATGTTGACTCCTGCAACAGATCTTTTGGCTTTAAAATTATCAGTCTCCATTGAAAAGCGATTCGCGATTGTTTTTGGCAACCTGAGGCTTCAATTTTTTCAAAGACTTTGAGCTATGCAGTAATTTATGTCAACAATTAACTGAACAGTTATCTAATAATTTTCTACAAGTCGACGGAAATGCGTGCGCTAGAAATTTCTTCCATGGCTTCTAAAAGTGAAGCAAAAGTTAAGCGAAGGCGACGACGACGGCTTCATCGGCCTTATTGGTTTTATCAATTAGCTTTCGCCGCCGAGGGCTTAATTAAAAGCTAATGGGGTCATTAATCGCAATACCACTTCATTCAATACTACTAAGGAGCATGTATTATTACAAATTCGCGATCGGAAATTCAGTTATTCTGGAGCGTGGTAGGATTTGATCTGTTGCCTCCTACATGCTATTTGCATAAGCTTCCCTCTCGACTTAAACTTTGATTCACGGATTGAAGTTCTATCTTTTTCAAGCTCCGGTGCAGGAAGTTTCCTCTGACAGTTCGTTTAATGGCGCATTTACAATGCTATGTGTTAGCTACGTAGTGGTTGAGCAATACACTTATTCTGTCGTATTTCACGCGATGTAAGTTATTCTCAATCATCATGTCGTCATGTCGTCATGTCAACATGTCGCTATTGCGTGGAATTGTGAATGAATCTTAAAGGCCTCTGCATACCTCTCCTGCTCTCTGCAAAATTTTACTTCAAGCACAAAAACATACTAATCGACTTTCTGTTCTGTGCAGACAAAAAATTTGATGAGGTATATAGAGGCTCTAATAATCCCCAATTGAGCGTAATAAATCTGACGAGATATATAGACGAGGTTGCACTACAGCGATAGCATCCGATAGCATATTAGGTACAAATTCTACAAGTGCGTTCGAGTCTCGCGAGCGGTAGTGAATTATTGTTCAGCACTCCTTTCGTATCAGCCATTTCCATTGCAGACGTCCGCTTTGAAGATGGCGGCGACCGGCAAGCACAAGATGGGCTTCCTGG
>JAQGAX010001420.1:0-11207 GCA_034698105.1 Plectus exinocaudatus | reverse complement strand
CAGCAGCGTCGTCCCCGGTGTCAGGCCTGCGACAGCCGACCGAGGAGCACGTGTCGCATTATGAGGGTCGGAAAACCGGAAAAAAGCTGACCCCACGACATAGTGGGAATAAACAGCTTAAGAAAGAAAGAAAGTTATTAACATATCCAACGTACGTACCACGAATGCGTCTGTTAGGATGATATCGGGGGGTTTCTCGACGTGATTGTTTGCAACCTAGTCGTACCAGCAAGCGACCGAAGCAAAAGAACAACGAGATGACCATGAAAACTGGCGCGTATTCATAAAAACTCATGCTTACAAGGTCACTAAACGCGCACACTAATGTTGCGCTGAAATTTAAGGTGTGTCCGTCGACTGCGATTCTTTGACCGCTGATAAAACTGAAAGGCTGCTAGTTGCCGACACCAAATGCGCAATTACTTATCACAGGGCGATTGTAGAGTCCCGCCACAAAGAAGTTGGAATAACTTGGTCAAGTATGGGCTGAGCAGGCAAATTTTGAACAAGGTGCCGCCTCGGACCCCGCTGGTAGTATCGGAAAACCCCGTTGCCTCACCCGTAGCATAAAATTTTTTCGAACGTAGGCCATTTTTTCGTAACGACCAGTTTTCATGAACTTCTGGAAAAATACTTAAAACCGAAGGTCTCTACTGCTTTTACTGCAAAGTTTTACTGGATTACTGGATTTACTGGATACACATATTAATCGATATCCTATATTTTGTGCATGCAGTAAAGTTTTTCAATAAAAACAGAACAGGTATGCAGAGGCCTCAGAATAAAACGAAAATTTAAAGCTTGATTGGTTGCGTTTCAACAGAGTTATTTAAAATCTCTTGTTTTATTTTCATTAATTTTTATTTTATTTTACTAACTGAAAAATTAAAAGCGACTCAATTCATCGTACCGTGTAGTCTGGTCGAGTAATCGCGAATGCGGCTGTTCGGAGGAACTGAGGGGTTACCGGCTCGTCGCATTAACCGGCAGAAGAAAAATAACAAAGAGATGCCTAAGCCAACTGGTACGTAGTATACATACGTACTCATTGTTCACGCCACACTAACACAGGCTGCAAGTCACAAACCAAATGCGCTATTACTTATCATAGGGTGATTGTCAAGCCCGCCACAGCGTAGATGGAAATAACGTGGTCATGCATTGGCTGATTAATATGAAATTTTGTGGTTTTGTTCGCATTCGGATTTCGGAGACATTTTTGAAAGAAGGCTGCTACTAATCCTCGCCCTGTATCCTGCTTATTTTTTAATTTAATATAAATTTTACAATTTTTTAAAATCAGCCGAAGACTCCAGTCCATCCGTACTTAATGGAAAGAATACGTACAATATTTGCACTTGCACGTGTCCTTTTCAAATTCTGTGAAACGAGACGAAGTAACATTCATATGCTCTGAATGAACAGAAAATTGATGCAATGCGCAGGTTTTTTATACGTTCGAAAAAGTGATGCGGTACATTACACCGTGTAGAATCATACACTGTTTGTTTTTTTCGGCACAATGCTGGGCTGAGTCTCGCCCCATGTAGGGATCAGCGACTAGCCCAAGGATACAACACGTGAGAGCAATGTGAACAGAGCATCAATGTACAGTCTATGGCATCAATCTCACTACACAATTAGGGAAACGAACAGAGACAAAGGCCGGGTAACATAATCGTTACTTAACGCTAAGTAATACTTAGCGATACTCAGCGCTATGCTTCATCATGGACTTACGCATTACTTAACTAAGTAACGCCTAAGTAACGATTATGTTACCGGCCCAAAGAGCGGATTGACAATATTGTTTACGACAAGCAGCCTTAATATGTCATCATTCTTGAAATTCGTTTCGAAGCGGACGAAACTCAGATCAGTGATTGCGTGAAGGAGTGCATTCCACCTGTGAATCATTTCAGAACGTACAGTAGATTAATCGAAAAGCATAAAACAAGAAGTCTGACAAGCTTTTGCTTCGTTAGCTACCATAATTAACCTGGCACTGCCCTGATTATAGATAAGGATAAGGATTATGACACTACCAAATAATTTTTCAGCTTCGGGAGCCAAATATCCAAGAGATGGCACGGCCCAGCCCCTAAGGCGAATACGCCGGTGGAGCTGTTTGAGGTGGTTGTCCGACGGCAACATCATATGGCGGCGGCTCGCAAAGATCAGGGTCTAGCGGCCCTGGCTGAGTAGCCTGACGGCGATCCGGACGAACTACGACCACTGACGCAGGTTCTGAGAATTCAGCAGCAGCCGCAGATCTTACACCTGAAAGATCCATCAATTTACTGGATGAGAAGAAGACCCGAACACATTTTGTTTCTGACTGTGCCAAAACATAATTAACCGAGCAGAAACTTCACAGTTTCGTCCATCGAGTATCGGGGTTTTCAAAAAAATGAGATGATTTCTCCAATACTAGAGTTGTGTTCAAATGAAAAAGTATATTTTTCAGACCATTTTGTTCAATAGCAAACGGTGACTCTGCGCAAAGCCCAAACGCTATTTGAGCGATCACTTTTTCGCCAAATAGCAAAACAACTGACATCGAATAAATCGTTTTAGCGTCAACAATGCACGTATTGTGTGCAATACTTGTGTTATTGTTTATGCTACTGCTCAGAATAATCTTAAAATTAAACGATTTTTAATCGATCACATATCAGTTACCAAGGACTATGTCTTATGGGCATTTCTGCTCAAAAATTGGTGAAAAAAAGTAAAAATTTTAGCTAGACTGGTGGCGTTTTAATAGGGTTACGTCGCAAATGGAACAGTATGGTGCAAAATAGAAGTGCTCTTGCTCATCTACTTCAAATATTTAGATATTTCATAAGGTCCTACCATCAAGTGAATTGATGAAGTTGTAAACTTCCGAGACCTCAAGCAAAAGCAAATATACTTGAAGAAAATTGACGGCAACCAATAGTGGCGGTTAGGTACATGAAATTCATTTCAGTGGGAATATTCCAATTTTCTGACATAAAGTAAACATACCATGACTGTGAGCGCGTTCGTTAGGTCGATAAAAAGGAGTTTCTTCAGTCTCATTGTGTCCGATTCGTTGCAACAAGCGACAAAAGCAAATTAAGAAAACGATTACAAAGAAAAATGGCCAGTAATAACCATCATACATTCTTGCACGTAGCGCTGAACAAGCGCACTTATTGAAATTTTAAAGTGTTTTCTCGACTGCGATTCATTGACCGCTGATAAAACTGAATGGCTGCAATGCAAGTTGCTTGCAACAAATGCGCTAATACTTATCGCAGGACGCGCCACAAGTTTGAATAACTTAGTCAACTATTGGATGATTTGTCCCGAAATTTTGTAGTGTGGTCCCGTAGTGTCTGACGCGTAGCTAAGGGGAACATTCTCCGGTTTTTTGGAATGTTGAACGCTTGCCCCTCAGTTACCCCAAAATTGCCCCAGTTCCTAAATTTGTCGCTCCAGTCACCCAATTCTAGCTACGTGCCTGCATAGTGTTATTTTTGTTGTGCTGTGGTTTTCACACCCCTCCATTTCTTGAGGTTCGGAACAATAATAAGGGTGTCCCTTCCAAATGTTGTGTTCTATGCATTTTTCAAACCGAAATAGGTGAAAATTGATCAAATTGATCGTCGGCAGAACTTGCTTTCTTCACATTCCTGCGTCGCACACTTTTCGGATAGACATCTATCCGGATAGACATTTGGGGGTTGCGCAACCCCCAAAAATGGCATCTTGCAGCCCCCAGCGCCAAAGAGCGCCCACGTCTGCATCGATCCCTTGCTCTTTTCTGTGTATGTGTCTGTTAGTTTGTCAGTATGTCTGCGTCTAATTCAGAAAAGTGCTTGCGTTTTGGGGCCATACACGTTGTAAATCAGTGTTGGGAATTTTCTACTTTAGTGATGTTGTTTAGTAAAATGAGGTTGGCCTCCTGCTCATCTTATGATGTATCCATGGAAACGACAGCCGTCACCATGTTAACACGGTCGTTGCACTGTCGACGGCCGTCGTTTCCATGGATACATCATAAGGTGAGCAGGAGGCCAACCTCATTTTTATTAAACAACATTACTAAAGTAGAAAATTTCCAACGGGGGTTGTAGTATTATAGCTTTCTTATGGTGGCTTTTGATCGCATCGAATGGCCTTGCTGCTGTTCGGGCCTGTTTCATAAAACTGTTGAGAACTGAGAATTGAGAAATTGAGTTTGCCGTTATCACGTGAAGAATTGAGACTCAGTTGGATTTCTTCACCTGAATCTCAATTCTTCACGTGATATAGCAACTTAATTTCTCAATTCTCAATTCTCAACAGTTTTATGAAACAGACCCCTGAATGAAAATCATGAACACGCACAATATTCTTGACCACAACAGACTGAGAACAACAACGACTGTTCAACGACTATTTGTCGACAATCCCGCTCCACTCACGCTCCCCAACACCTCCCAAATCGTGACGATATTTATAACCGCTCCTAAGGAACGACTGGCGCCCTTTTATAAGAATGATCGATTGATTTTCCAGCTATCACTGGTGCAATTCGGCGGTTGAAACGATGAACGACGGGTTTCATTGATCGCAGCGATGATGCTGTACGAGTTAGGTAATGCTGATCAGGAAATACTGATGCCCGACGATTCATCGCTTGAACGTCGACTACGGGATCCATCGCCATTTCATCCGAACGTCGAAGTCCTTTTCTGCACCAACCGACTAAAATCCTACGATACTGCCGAACACAGAATAAAGTAAGAAGCGGGTCAATGACTGGATTCAACTGAAAAAGACACCCAAAAATGTTCAGAAACGGATAATATATTGTGATTCCAAACACGTTATACGATATATTCATTATGGTCCAGTTGTTGAACAAAGCGCCTATGATAGCCATTAAAACATTGGGTAAGCAGCTCAAAATCGGCAAAATACCTTCAACAGTGATTGCAATAATAAGACTTCGCTCATCTTTCATTCTTGACAAGTCCAATTGAACGGTAACTGTTTTCATATGTTTTCTTAGAAATATAAAAAGCTTTATGATGCAGAAAACGGAGGCTAGATTTAGAACTACAGCAGGAATGAGCGTGAATTCCCGAATGAAAGGAAACCAATACATGTAACCACAAAGTATATCTCTCACAAGATGCGTTGGATTGGCAAAGGCAAGAATAGGATACAAAATTGGCCAATATACGAGGAGACAAATGCAGAATATAACCCGATTTGTGAATATATCCTGGTTTTGTCGAACAATTATAACATAACGATTGATGGACACAAGGGGCATTGCATTGCTGTAGCAAATAGGAAACGCCTGACTCCATACGCGGTATAGAGTACACAAGAATGGTGTATAAACCAGATTATTTTGGACCACATAGTTATGCACAAGATTATAAGCCAAGAGACCGATAAGGAAAAGGATATCGCAGATTGCAACATTTCCCAGTAAGTATTTGTAATTATTCTCTATGCATCTATCAATAAACGACATATACATTACCAAGAGATTCAAAGGAATTCCAATGATGCAGACTACGTAAACTTGCTGGAAGAGAAATGAAGAAGCATAATTTGGGTCCGGAATTTTTGTTACGTTAGTGCTGTTGACAGGGATCAGGCCAAGTTTTTCGGAAATGAAATCCATAAATGTCGTAAGTTTAGGCTACAAAACCGTTACTCTGCTCGAAATGCCAGAGGTTGTTTTAGCTTAGCGAGATTTTTCACGGAAAGACGATAGCGTTGTATACGAACTGGAAATTCGGCGTGACTTGAATTGCGAAGGCGTCAGAGAATAACTATTGGATTCGCTTCTCATGCGTTATGCTCGTTAAATTCCTAATTACTCCTCTTTCGTTAGCTAAATATAACGATATCTCGTTAGATATATAAAAATATAATATAAATAGTGTTTGCATGATTACAAATATTATCGCTTCTTTCTTAGTGAGGTAGTGCCTTATTATTCAAACGAGTGTAGAGATCAGGACCATCTTGGGCACGATCTACTGTCACAGATGGATGGGGTTCAGAAAGAGCAACTCTACTCCCTCAAAACGTGGATTCGCAAAATTTGGTACAATTTTTGCCGAAATATTTTGTTTTAAGATCGCTAATTTTACAGAGTGAAATAATTTAAACCTCCATCCCGCGCTTAGGATCAAAAAATATTTCTAGGGGGACGATCCCTCCCTAAATCTGGTCGATTACCCCCTTGTCCGGCCACAACGCCCACCTCTGTTCATCCGAAGTAAACAATTAGAAAGATGCGAAATAATATTAATAATGTATTATTACTTGTTCGCGTCATGAAGTAAACGAAGTTGAGCAATTAGGAATTTAACGAGCATTGCTCATCAGGGGCCTGTTTCATAAAACTGTTGAGAATTGAGAATTGAGTTTTCTTTAGCACGTGAAGAAAACTCAATTTCTTCAGCTGAGTCTCGATTCTTCACGTGCTAAAGAAAACTCAATTCTCAACAGTTTTATGAAACAGGCCCCTGTGAAATGCGAAAAGCATGCGAGTGTTTCAAATGGAGAGGAAACCAATGCATTGCACAGCTCTTTATACACATCCAACATACGGCAAACGTACGGAGAACTGACATGACACACAGTGCCGCGTAATATCATAAATATCATACACTCATTTTGCAATCGACAACGTATGGTACAGGAATAATAGACACTTGGCATTTCAGTTGTATCATGAAGGAGAATATGGAGGTGGAGCTGTTTGTGGTATTTTGATGGCATCGTCATATTTCGGCGGGTGGCAAATTATGACTTCCAGTGGTACTGGTTCGGTTATCTGTCGGCCATCTGGACCAATTACCATCACAGGTACAGGTTCTGGACTCGGAGCAACAGCAGCACGACCTTCACATGAAAGAGCCATCAAATTACAGGGTTGAAAACACTCTCGTAGGCATTGAATCAGACGTAGCCTTTGGATGTGTATGAGCAGACAAGTGCACGGGAGTATGGTATACTACAGCGATCGACTGGGGGTAAGTACCCCCAGAAAAATGATCATACCTTTAAGCCCAAACCCTTGCACATGTCTGTGTGTGAGAGATGGAGGGTCATTTACAGTTGAGAGTAAGAAGTCTCGACGAGTAGGGAAATTTTTCAAACATTAGAGGGAGCACAGTATTTTTTGATTTTTTGAACAATTGGTGAATCCCTGTACCACTGTGATTTTGTAACAATTGAATAAAAATCGCACAATAATTAGTGGCACAACAAAAATGTTCTCACACACTCCTCCATAACTACACTCACGACAGGTCCCCGTCGCTCTTACGCCTTCACTGGTGTAGTTTTAGCATAAAGTAGGTTTTCAAACTTACGTCTGGGCGAATGTCCGTAAATGTGTCGTCCGTTTAAAGTATATCGGGGGATGTCTTGATTGGGATTGTTGCGATTGTTGTGAAAAATGCAGGCTTGAAGCATGTAACGACAGAGACACAGAAATAGACAGATGACGATGACAATTGGCGAGCTGTACGCAAAAAAATCCCCCATGCTTGCACGCTGCGCTGGACGCGCAAGTTCATGTTGTATTATATTTTAAAGTGTTGTGTCGCCTGCGATCATTTGACCGCTGATAAAACTGAAAGGCTGTAAGTTGCCTACACACAAATGCATTACTACTTATCACAGGGTGATTGTAGTGGCTTGCTACAAGTTTGAATGACATGGTCAAATATGGACTGGCTAGTTAAAGAGTGTTGCAGCTACGATCGACAGAAGATATACGTTGTTTAGAAGGCTAAAGTATAGTTTAGAAGCTATTTAGAAGCCAATGCATACTAAAGTTCAGCAAGAGCTGAGTAGTCTGGGGTAAACAAAGAGACGTAGATGGGAATAAAAAACATCAACTGCTTAGTTCAATCTTGCCACTGAAAAAAAGAGACTGATGTTTATTGTGCCCATCTGTATTTCTTGATCGAACAACTCTTCCGAGACCATCCTCCTCGATCGATCTTAACAGCTGTAAACATCATCAATATTCTCCACCAAAGTGGGCAATACAAGACAGAAACGCATGTCAAAAAAACAAGAGACAAACAAGGTTAGCCCTAGATGCGATGATCAAGTAGATGCCCTTCAATGAGGAGAAGATAAATGTAAAAGGGTCGTCACCCCGCGCCCCAGCCGACGGTTGGTGAATGGTGGTCCGTCCTGCCTGCTGGCGAAAGTGGAAAGTGGCAAGAGAGAGAAGAAAAATGTTGACAAAATCGGTCGTACGTGCGGTTAAAAACGCATTCAGCGGTCGCCCTTGGGCCCCCGGTAGTTTGATGAGGTCGCGTTTTGTTTCGACTGCCAGCAAGGGGCGCGGCAGGCGAAAAACGCGGAATCGGCCGGAACGCCGGCGTGTTCCAGATCGGCCGAGACCCGCATTCCGATGTTGACGCCGCGAGCCGACGACGACGAAAGGCCGCGTCCCCGACGACGATTTGCCGCTCGTCGACTCGCCCCGTTACGCGGTCAATTGTCCGTCCGGTCGGCGGCCTCCGACGGCATTCGAATCGAATCGGCGCAGTCGGTGGCTGGACTCAAGCCGGAGTTATCTAATTGCCGATTTCTCGCGACGCCGTTTCGTGTTAGTTTGACGAAGGTAGTTGTTTGCCTTTGATTACTTATCTTAACACTAAATTTGGTGCATTTGTTTGAAATGGTCACTTACTAATACATATGGCTTCACGGTGTTCTGGAAAAGTGTAGATGATACTTTTTTATTTGTTTGTTTATCTTGTTTATTCCTAGTTGTTTTTTTGGCTGCTTAAAAACGACGAGGTTGGAATTGAATCTCAAAGTACTCATGCTCTGTGACGAGCATCTCATAGTGCACACCGCTCGGTTTTGTGAAGATGTAAACATCAGAGTCGAAAGATGGCGTTAGTCGACGATCTGATTTCTAACTAACAAATTTTTTACTAACTAAATTACATACTAACGAAAGACAGTCCTCAGTAGACTGCTCCTAAATGAAACCGGCAGCTCTGATAACTAACACAGGCAATCGCGCCTCATTTTGTCCCGCATAGTTGCCAATCACATTTGATATTGTTAGGGTACGTTCTCCGTGACACGGTGGGCTTCGTCAAGCAGAAGTGAACACCAGTGCCATGGTGAAACCGCCGGCTGATGAAAAAGCGCCTGGAGGTGGAGGAAAGGCCTTCCGCAGTCGCTTTTGGAATGGATCCAATCCTACTCAACGCCATACGGTCGTCCAGGGCGAGTCAATCGGCAAACAGTTTGACACCAGTCGGCAGCCGGCGCCCGACGCCTGGCTGAAGCCGGCAGAGGAGGAGGTATAAAGAGTGATTGTAATTTACCCCTGGGTCACATTTTAAACCCGTATCTACTGTATTTTAACAGCGGCACTTCTGCTACTCCTTTGAGATCCCTCAATGATTTGAAATGGTTGGAAACGTGAAATGTGCGGCTCGTTGGACTTGATAATTGAATACCAGCGCGCGTAGCTTCGTATAATTCTATTTCCTCATGCGATCTTAGATATTAACTATTCGTCAATCAGTCTAAACCTAAACCTAAGCCTAAGTCTTTCAGAATGAAGACCTGCCGTTCAGCTATACGCCATTCAAAACGAACACATTAGGCCGAGAAAGCCAAGTGAGGGGTCGAACGCCGCAACCAAGTGACGCCATAGATCAGCGTGTCATTGGTCCGAAGGAGCAGATTCGGCACAGTGGTACTCTGAATCGACCGGCGACCATGAACACCACAATGCCGCGAGCACCGCCGCAGATGAACGGAGCTGCTAGCGTGCATCGACCTCAGAATGGTCATGCAGCGCCGCCTCAGCAGCAGCAACAACGACCTTCGCCACCGCTGACCAATGGTCAAACTGGTACAAAATTAACTGTCTGATTGAATCACTGACCGGTTGATGTCTTTGCAAAAGTATTTTATCGACTTTTTGAGCGCCTCATTGTTCGTTTTTAATTGAGCTGCTTTATTCACTTCCTTCTCGTTTTGAATTAATTTTATTGTAGAAGTTTACCGCGCCCTCCACCGTGTCATTCGCGCAATTTTTGCATTACTACCACTACTACAGTAAAACAGCCAGCATCGAGTCTGATTCTGTCTCCACGTTTCTATTGATCGCAAATTGTCTTGTCCTCAATTTAGTAATGAAATGAGAGTGGAGCTAAAGGGGTCAGTAGAGAATTGGGCGAATTGAGTGCGTGTTAAGTGGTGAATTGAGTGCACTGACCATGAATTGAGTTCTTCCTCTTCGCGCCCATTTGGAGCAGAGCCAAAGAACAGTTTTCACTGAAAAATTTGTACTCTGCAGTATTAACAATTGCGCTGTACTTATCGCTTTACTGTACATGAAAGATAGAGCATAAATAAACTGTTAATTGTGTTAATAATAATATTTAACTGCCTATTTAATAGAACGCCCCTCGAAAAGTACAGTAATCATCCAGAAGCGTCCGATTCATGCCCCCTCTGTGAAAAATCACCTCAAATCATGTTGTCGTGGTTGCAGAACAGAAGATGACGGAACAGCCGACCTCTCGAATCGCCAGCCGTTCAGGCGCATACACTATGAGCGCTTTTGCCGGCGGCAGATCGCGAAGCGACGTCACTCCTGCTGACCAACGCGTAGCGTCGGCAGCTTCGGCCTATCATGCTCAACAGTGGACGACAGCACAGCCGGTACCGCCGCAGCCTCAGCAACTTCAGCAGCAGCATCAGATGCAGCATCAACAGCAACTACAGCAGCATCAGCAGCAGCAACTTCAGCAGCAACCGATGCACATGGTTGGTATACCATAGCTATAGTCTTAAGGGTTAAGGAGGACCATTAGACTTTGCCTTCAGCTAGTGTGTTTTACCTTTATCTGTATTTAAATTGTTTTAATACAACAAAGAAATACGGGTATCTCCAATGCAAGTTTTTGTTTGGGTTACAGGTGGAAACGTAAAGCAAAATGGTGTTCTACATGACCACATTAACTCTTAAATTGCCATTTCAGCAGCAACAACTTCCACCCCAGCATCAGCAGCAGCAACTTCAGCCCCAGCATCCGCAGCAGTGGTCAAATGCTCCACAACAAACGCAGTGGGGACCTTCGCAAGCTCGCGCTGCCAGCGCCCTCCCACCAACTCAGATTCCACGCGCTCATTCTCGAGCAGCAAGCGAGATGCTAATGTACGTATATTGC